>JAKSYS010000113.1:0-115745 GCA_022925895.1 Fragilaria crotonensis
CGGACGAAGTCGAAGGCGTAACGTATTGCTAATCGAAATTAGTGAGCGACTAAAGGGTTATCGTCCCATACAAACTACCGTCGTACGGGTGTACCGTCATCGTAACATCCTAGCACATGCACTTTTACTCAGTCCCCTCGAGCTAGAGAGATTGAGTTGCAATCTATGTAGGTCGTCGTATCGTGCAAAAGGAACTGGATCATGGTGGTATTTATCCACTAGAAGGTGGAAAGGAAACCCAAGTAACCTGCAAACCTCAGAGAGGGGTCACCGATGATCAGTCAAGTCGTATAAGATCATACCAACGAGATGGTCGCGCTTCTGTCCACCCGGTATGATTTTGGTGCATATGTCTGCCGGGTTATCATGCGTTGATATATGACCGGTTAGACACTCTCCCATTGCCACGGCTTCTCTGACTGCGTGATAACACACCGAATTCGATTTCTTCTTGAGTACGGATTCTGGTCGCTGTGTATTATGGATCACCGACATATTGTCGCCATATATATATGAGGGGCCCGATATCGCGACGCCCATCATACGTAATTTGTATCGAATGCCCCGTAGGGTCTCCATCCCCTGTTTCATAGCCACAAACTCTGCTCCGAAAACACTTGTCTCAATCGTTGACTGCTTTTTGGAGAACCACGTAATTGGAGCCATGTTCAGGTATATGAGGAATCCCGTACGCGAGCGACGTACACGTTTGTCCCCAGCGTGATCAGAGTCCACGTACAGTCGTAGGTCAACATCCTTACCGCGTGGTTCGGGAGCGTTAGGGGGAAGTGCTTCGGTAACATCGCCATACATAGCCTTCCAGTCACACTCCATAAACACCGACATGTCCACGTTCGGGTACGAGGGATCAAAAACAATGCGAGCGTTGTGTCGTTTCTCTAAATAGTTGAAGAGGTGGAACACAGCCTCAAGATGACCTTCACGCGGCATAATCAAATGTGATGCCAACTCAGAGACTTCCGTTATCACGTCAATACGGCACAGTTCGACGCACCAACGTAACACGCCAATTTGTGTTTGGTAGAAGCTCGATGCTTGTGCGTCAAGGACAGGCGTGACGTCTAACTCTGGCGAGTAATCCAACGGGAATGGTCCACTAGTTCTTTTGGACCACTGTCTCGACGGGTACATTCGGCGATGGTAATCCTTGACGTTGGTTACTGCCGCTTGAATGTATTTGCTGGGACTCATTGCCCACGCATGTACTCCATTCGGCAACGTGACTTGTCTGAGTTTCGCACCCAGATAAAACTCGGGATCTCGCATTGACCCCGGTTTGGTCTTAAAGAAATGGTCTATTTCTTTCAGTGACCGTATGCCGTCATGATGCACTACTAGGATGTCATCCACGTATAGGAGACAGTACGCATAGTACTTGTATCCGTCGTCAGGGCGGGTCTCTGGCTTCATCCACAGATCCTGATCTGCGACGCACGACTGCCAGCCCAAGTGTCGCATGCAATCGGCCAGGTGATTCCGAAAAGACGCTCCTGCGGACTTCAGACCATACAAAGCGCGAACGATGATCGATTTCTTGCCTGCGTCGTCCCCAAACTCGGGACCAAGGACGCACCAAATCTTCTCACCGACGGGTGCAGTAAGATAAGCGTTCTCAATATCAGCGGTCTTGACCTCGAGGTCATTTAAAGCCGCTAACGTTAGAGCAATTCGAACGGATTCCCGTGACACAACAGTCGCATATGTCACTGACGCCGGCGGTGTAGCAGTCATGTGGCCACCTGCCACCAACCGGGCTTTACGTTGAAAGTCCTCCATTTTTACGTCGAAGACAAGGTGACAACGTATCTCTTGATATGTCGGCGGCGGGTCAGCCCCATCTTCCAGGATCTGAAAGGCCACCTGAACTTTTGACATCTCCTTCCTGACCGCATCCTGCCATAGCGTGTTCCCGTTCTCGTTATCAATCCTGACACAGTCGGAGAAGCTCTTTGGTATCTCGATGCCAAACTTATGTGTACGTTTATGATAACGATTATTCACTGCCGCGATAATGCGGTTGCGGCGGTGGATCGTATGCGGAACCCACCAAGCGAATGCAGGCTCTTGGTCGATACCTCTAGATATGGCATAGTCGGCCACCTCCACTGGGTTTGACTCCTTCAAGTCGGCTAGCCTCTCCCATGAGGTAGTACCATCCTTCCATTCAACACATAAACGCCATCCTCGAGTCGATTTCCGGATGTGTGTGTTTGACCCTTTTCGAATATACATGTCGGCCCGTGAGATCGCGCTCTCGTCTTTCCGATGGTCAACAATGCCAGCCAGCAGAAGGAATTGATTTCCCTCTTCGTCGCACATTGCGTACATATTCTGCGCAATGACATTCGCCGTCACTTCAGCAGTTTGACCGTCAGAAAATTCAACCTCGTATGTACGAGTGTCGAGTATTGGGTTCGTATTCGCACGACCGCGGACGCTGCCATCTGCAGAGCGCTTTCGTCCCCTGACCTTGGCATTCATCATGTTGCCACCAATCGGTAACGCTACTTCGGCCCCCACATATTGATCGTAGGTGTCAACGTCATCCTCAAGTTCGTCGGGCACCTCAGGGCCCTTCCGTCAACATCGTCGTCGTACTCGTCATATATAGGGTGTCAAACGCCTCGAGTTCTGGATCGTTAACGAAGTCTTCGTATTTGAAGGCCTCTCCCAACGCTGCGTTCACGGACTCGGTGAACTTGTCGCGAGCTGCCTTTGCAGTTGTATCGGCCATCTCATCAGGCGTCAACGACCTAACTGTCGATCTGTATACCACTTGGCCGTTCGCCTTGAGGATTTTCCTTGTCATCGCCGGACCGATGTCAATGGCCGGTCCCAGGTCGCGTCCGAGCACCAAGGCATCGTCAGGGTAGGTAACGGACGTATCGCGAAACATTACCCACTCATACCATTTGAATTGGGCAAGAGGTGAAATGTCGGCTGTTTCTCCACTCACAATTGTTTCGGGCACCTGCCCACTCAATCTGAAGATCTCGTGCGCGGTAAACGACCTGACGTACGCCTCACGCTCCAAGCAGTCATCCCACAGCCGCTTCGGAGCCCTTGACCTAACCATCTGTCTACCCACGCCTTTCTTCAGTTCTCTGATTGCGGCTTCCGCTGCGTTTGACCAGGGAGTGTGTGGTTCAGTTTGCTTCACGTGAACGCTCACTTCGCGGCACTTTTTCCGGAATAGGCCCATCGTCTGTTCGCGTGCGCCGTCCATGATGATGGTGTTGGGGACACCCTCTCTTTGGAAAAGGAGCGATAACCCCTCATGAGCCATCGACTTTTTAGACATTGGGTAAGCACGGCACCACCCGTCGGACGTTGCAAAAATTTGCGCATACTTGTTGTTGCGGCGGGAAACAGTGTTGGAGATAAGGGTATCAGTGAAACAGTCAATCGCTAGTCTGCGATATCGCAATTGACGGTCATTTGTCCTGAAACGCCTGGACAATGTCGGATGAAGTACCGTCCTCACGCCTCGTTGCGTAGTGACGTCAATGGTCCGACGCGCAGTCGTCAGGTCAATACCCCAATTTGAGGCAAGTTGCTCTGGTGTATATTGCTTCCCAACACCTGTCCCGTGTTTCTGTAATACAGACAACGATTGCGCTAACAGTGCGTCATCATGTGTGACAGAGATTTGTTTGAGCGACAACGTTGCCGCATCAATCCATCGACAATTGCCTTTGCCTTCGCCACAGCATGGGTGTGGGATGCTGAACAGAGCCGTCGAGACGGAGCGGCCCCAATACGGTCCCCTGGATTCCACACAGATGCGGTGATCGCATGTTCTTGTGAAGCGAATGCTGGGTCGTGCGGATCGTACGGTGGGTCGGCGCTTGTGAGACACAAGTGAGGAAGGGTTTCGTATTCCTCCGTTGTCGGTTTGCGGGTTGGGAATGTAGAGGTGACTCCATGAAGTCCGAGGAATTACGTAAGGGCGATCCATGTCGGGTTCCGGAATGAGTATGGAATGCGTGAATTCGTCGGGGTTTTCAGTGAGGAAACGAGGCGTCTCGTTTATAATCACGTCATTAATACGAACTTGCATAGGTGACAGTAGGTTGTGACTCAATTCCGGTATGTAGATCGCCTGATGGACCAGTAGTATAACAGTTGCACCGCTGAGCGGGTCATCGTACGCTAGTGCTGCAGACACCGTACGCATGTCTTTGGCAATAGGGCCCGCTGGGTCATAGCCAGAAACGTTTATCGGGCGATCGTAGTCATGTACTATTAAAGAATTATGACCGACTGCACACTGGTCAGCGTGTGAGTCTAGATCCGTTCGAGATTCTTCAACAGTCACATCCAAGGATCCGAGCGTGCGAAAGATGCTCATTGCAACGCATCGTCACTTGGACTCCTGGGTCGAAATTCGTTTCTGACGGGTCAGGAAGGATTCTTGCGATTGGATGTGCCCTTCTCTTTCTCATTGTTAGAGGCCGACCCAGAGTTGGTTGAGCTATCGGTGTCATCGTCGTTGACGCCAGTCTTGCCCATTTGTTTTGCGAGTTGAGAGACCTGGCGGTTCACGGCCTTGAGGTTCTTGATGACATCCTTGTTGCTCTGCTTTGTACCGCTGCCGCCAGTCCCCTTAACCTTGCTGTCCTTTGCACCTGGCTTGTGACCTCGCTTGAGACGCTTGGCTGCGAGTTCTTTCTTCTGGTCGGGGGTTAAATCGTTGTACTCCTCCTTGGTGTAATAACGGTCTTCAATCGCCCCCGCCTTGCGTTTGTTGCCGTGCGTCTTCACCTCGGATATGTTCACCGTGTTCGCACTTACTTTCGACTTCGAGGTCTGTCGGATGTAGTCCTGGTAAAGGGTAACGCAGGCGTCAAAGTCACTGCGAAGCCTCTCGTCGGACATGATTCGGGTCTTGACGGCGTCAAACTTGTCGGTCTTGATGCCGTCCAACAGGAATCGGACCTTGGAGCGTGGGTCGATTCCGGTGTACCCGTGTTCGATCAGACCCTCCATTATGGAGTGCTGCTGCTTATGAACGTTTACGTAGCGCTCAAAATCCCAACGACGCTGCTCGCCGTTGTAAACGGTATTCTTGAGCTTGTCCTCTGCAAGCGTCGCCATGTTGTCGACATTGTTTGGCCCCAGGAAGTGCTGGTAAAGGCTGAGAAAGCCATCCTGCCGTCACGTGTACGTTGAGCGGGTTTAACATACGTCCAGCAAGAGTGTTCCTCGTGATCTTCGAGATGATATCCCACACTTTCTCCCGGTTAACGAGATAAGTGGGATCCGAAATCCTCATATTGGCCGCATTCAACGTGTAATGCGGGGCTCGCTATCATCTCATCCTGTATCGTGGGATATACGGCTCCCCCTACGTCGTCTTCAGGTACGGCGTCATTCTTACGAATCACGTACGCCAAGGGTATCTTTCGTTCCCCGAGGTATGAACGAAGGTATTCCTCGATTGACTCCATGGTCTTAGGCCAATCCTTAGCGTTGATCGTGGGTGTTTCCGTAGGAGCCTTGTACGTCGACTCGAATTCGCGCAGGTCGCGAACGGAGCGAATGGTTTCGAGTGTGATGTCGGCTGCAGTGACGGTGCGGCTCACACGCGCTTGATGACGTAGATAGAACGACAAGAGCTTCAGGTGTCCCTCTGCGCGTTGGTTGACCGAAACACCAGGGTTCTGTATAGCAGCGGCCCCTGGCGCTCCACCGATGGCGGGAATGGTCCCTCCAGGTCGCCGGACAATGTTGCACAAGCTCTATCTCGATGTCAGTCATCAACTTGATCTCATCGAGAGAATCGATGCCCTGATCCTCGACTATCGCTTGAGCCGCGGCCTCGGAGAAGCCGATACGGGTTAAAGTCGCACGCATAACGGCGTTGTTCATGGTGTTCGTTTTCCTTTAAAGATTTCCGGTCGGACGAGATCGAAAGATTGTGTGGATGGGGCGCATGAGTCGCTCTTATCTCAACGGAGCGCATGCGTTGACCCGTGCTACGTGCAGTTATTGTACTCTTGGAAATTATATATTCCGTTGTGTTCCGTTGAACCGGTCCCATCTTGCGTTGGGGAAAACCCGGGATGGATAATTTCGGGCTGTTGATTCGTTGGGTAGTCGATTCCCAATTTGACCGTGACTAATGTCCAGGTGTCAGGTTGCATCCATGGAATGAAACACAATGGACGCCTCACCGAGGCCATGTGATCCATCATCACACTATGGGTCACTGATGAGGGATACTATTTTGCGGCATAATCCAAGCCGGCACCATGTGTCTAGTGTCAGAGTGAGGCGAAGGAATGGGGTGGAAAGTCGGCCCGAGCCGCCCTCTTCGTGGCTCACGACAATGACGTCGCGATGGCAATCCCGTCGCTTCCAATGGTCGTGATTGGTGCGATGGGTCTGATAAACTGATTGAATATGATCGGACGAAGTCGAAGGCGTAACGTATTGCTAATCGAAATTAGTGAGCGACTAAAGGGTTATCGTCCCATACAAACTACCGTCGTACGGGTGTACCGTCATCGTAACATCCTAGCACATGCACTTTTACTCACAGGTTCACGTAGATTATTTGAGATTTTATAAGCAACTCAAATCTTCTTAAAGTTTCTTAAGAAAGTTTGAGAAAACTTAAGAAAATTTAAGAAACAGCTCGAAAACATATGTATCTTGACGATTCCTAATTAAGAGATTCCATTCGAATGCATCGGAGTATCTCAAGTAATTCCATAAGAATCAAACGTGAAGAATTCATTCATCGGATTGTCATACAAGTCGTTACCAATGCATTTTTCCATTCCTTCTTTCATTTTTTTTCGAGCCGAATTTGTCTTTCGTTCATTTCTACTATTCCATGACTACGGAGAATTTAGATAGATGTACTCATATCAAATAAAAAAATTAGTTCGCATGTCAAATGCGAAATTCCGTTGGAAAACACTAAACTCGTCGTAATCGTTTTCACTTATTTTCATGTCGGTCGACAAAAGCGTCGAAAAGAAGATATTCCGGAACCTCCAGTTATAGTAGAACGAGATACACCAGTACTCCGAGTACCTGGTACCAAACTTCATGACTACCGTCAAAAACGCAGAACGACGACTGACTTTACTTCTCTACTAAAATACCACGTCGTAATCGACTTCAAGAATTATTGGAACTTGTAGTCGATTTTCCAGCAGATGCACCTGTCACAACTGTCGATGCCGTTTTCGGTTGGTCAATTTGGCTATAATCACCGCCGACAGCCATTAGAATTTCTTGCCACAATTTTGGATTTTCCTTGGCAAGTGCCAGGATTTTGGGGTGCCCCAGAGCAATGGGCAATGGTTGCCGTTGCAAAAAATCTAGGCATTCCTTTTTGATCCATCGTGCCTTGTGCCGTTCCCCAACATCCAACATGATGCGAACATTATGGATCGTCAAGCGTTCCCCGCACTTTCCGGCACAAATTTGCTCTAGAGCTTCCAATTGATACTCGGATGCCACGGCAAGTAACGTGGCAGTTTCGGATTCCAGTGTAGTCTCTTCAATCTGTCCCGTATATATGAATTGAAGGACTGCTTTCATAACATAAGATTTTCGATTCACAGTCAGTCGTCTGGATCCATCTTTAGGAAAGGTATCTCTCATAACCGGCGATGCCGCGGCCAACAAATTGCAATGCGCTGGCAACTCCACTCCATCCGAACACACGATTGTCATATCGGAATATTTTTCTGACAGACACAAGTCACGGTAGTTCTTCGCCACCAGCGCTGATATCGTCACTTTGGGTGTCGGACGGCGCTTCTGCGCCGTTCGTGCCGCAACTAATCGGACTAGAACCTCATCCATCATATCGACCCGTTCGTCCGCGTGAATTGACGATGTCTTGACTTTTTTGAGGCTGAGTGAGAGGGAAATTGGATCGAGTGGCGCGCCGGGGCTGCTAATGTTGAGGTCTCCAATGTTACAAAAGAGAACATTGTTGCATGAGGTTGATACATCCGCGCCAGCCTCCAGCAGCAAGTCAATTATCTTGAGAGCTCCAGCTCTTTGTTTCGAGGCAATGCCATCCATGCGACCGTGATGATACGCATTGACGACGGCAACATGAATTGGGGCGCATACAAAATCGGCATTTTCTCCGAGGATGCGTTCCGTGTCTTCCACTTTGCCGTCCGCATCCTTCAGCACATCTTCAAGCAGGGACAGCTTCGGTCGACCATTGGGATCCTTGTTTTCTTCCTTCAGGCAATGCTCCACAAGGCACGCTGAGTTGCCCAGAATTGCGTCGCACAGATCAAGACTTTCAGTCATTGTCAATTGTCAATTTCTGAGGTCAAGCAGTCATTCTACGGGACACGGCACGAAATGTGTATTTTTTACAATATATTCGTACGCGTATGTGAAAAATGATGCCTCAATATTACCATGTGGAGCAGAGATTGGTCATTGGCGCGCAATTTCAGGGTGGTTCAGCGCGCAGACTCCATCAATTACAGTACTGCATCTACAACTGTACTGGACATTATTGCTGGATTTCTGACGCACTGATGTACTCTGACAACGACGGTACTGGGTTACAATGCGGAACGTATGACGTACTGTAGGATATACGGAGTACTGGAGTACGGAATAAAGTCTGGTCCCTGACGTCAGATCGAATAGCACCCGGAATGAAAAGGTACCAAACAGATGACGCAAGTGACATCTATGAAAAATGAGATATTTCTTACACATGAAACGCGGAACAGGTGAGGAGAGTTGAAAGTGAACATTTCTTCGAAGGAGAACCTTCAACATCATCTTTTTGCGCGTGCTGTTACTATGCATATGTACCTGGTACATGTACCGTTCTTTTAAATGCACACAGTGTGTTAAGAATTGATTTCCTTCACAAGCATCACTGATCGCAGCTGTTTGTTGTTTCGAAGTCCTTCCTTCTCTCTGGCATCTCATGCCTACACCACTTACCACCACACAAGAGAAGAGTAACGGATACAACTGCTAGCAAGATCGTATCATTATAAAATCTTTACATGTATTGACAACGACAGAAGGCAGAGGTCCCTCAACTTGACGAATCACAATGAAAAGGTCATTTTCGTCCCTAACCTATTATTCGCGTCGAAGACAACAACAACTGCAGCAGCAACAACAGAGGCGTCAACGACGACGACAGCAACATGATCACAATGGCACATTTCTCGGCGGATCGCGATTCCTATCATCTGACGTTAAAAAGAATTGACCGACAAGGAACAAAAGGAAAATGCTCGTTGGGCCATGGGATTCTTTGGTATCATCCTCTTTGCCAATTTCTTCACCGTCTGGCAGGGTGGACGCTCTCAGGGAATACGGCAGAAGTTCCAACCAAGATCTCCAATGGTTCGGAAGAAGTTGATGTCGTTACGGACGACAGCAAAGCGCCACTGCCCAAGTATAGTTATTGATTCTTTGTGAAATTAGGGATTGGGACGTGTGTGACAGCGGATGAAGTTTATGAACAACGGGCAATACTGAGAAGCTACAGGTCTGTTTGATGTTATTGACGAAGCTATCTCGCGTACAAGATAGACCTTGCAGCGTGGCATAGTCATAGCAAGATGTGCAAATATTAAGCAGCAGTTAGCAATTTACAACGAGGCCATGGGCGTTATGTGCTGTTCCTCCGGCTTTTTGACCTTCAAGCCATGTGCTTTGACCTCGAACACGTACTTTCGAGCCACGTCGGTGCTCGCTTTGGTATACATGCGAATCGCAGATTATGCATATTTATTTGAAAGCAAGTCTACCGTCAGCATCTAGTGGATGGATTACTTAAAAACCCTGCTCTACTCATGCACGAGTTGAATCCGAAGGTGACATCTCTTCAGGTCCGTCATGGCTGTTGTGAACAACCTGCAATACCGACTCTTGAATCTGAATATATAATTCTTGCCAATCCGATTTATCTTTAGGAGGACGTCTCATGACGTGTCCTCGTTCTTCCATCACCTTGATCAGAAATTTCCTCGCCATTTCCTTTCGATTCCGTCTCATTTCCATCCGTGCCCTTAATCTGTTGTCCTTGGTATCATGAATCCCTTGGTGTCGTACATATTGTTCAACTTCTTTCGGTGTCGGAGCTGGTCGTTTCGTAATGATGGAAAAGTTTTGATCTGTATCAAGACAATGAATCATGACAGCAATCCTCCAAGGAGATATCCAGTTTTGTTTCTTCTCGTCAATGGTGATCCCGTGCTTGTCCTCCAGCATTTGTTTCAATGAATCATGGTAACGTTCCTGCAAGACACTCATTTCCAATTCGGTTAGTCCAGATTGTATTTCTTTGTCGTAGTTGTCATCATCGTAGTAATCAGCATCATGATCATTGTCGGATTCCTCATCCTTGCCAACAACCTTTGCCTCCTTGAATTGATTCGGCACCGTCCCGTGGCTCTCGGATTCAGAATACAACGGTTTCGATAACTTCGAACGGGGCAGTTGCACCATACGCAAACGTCGCGAAAAGTCTTGTCTGTTGATATTGCTGTAGCAGTGAAATGATTGACTGTACGGTTGTTGTGGATCCTGTTGACGCTCCATGGGGAACATTCTTCCAGTGGCAGTGGCAGCAGATGTGAAACGCAAGTGATGTGACCATGGCAGTCGTTTCGCAAAATTTCTTGTTCTTGTTACTTGCAGCACTACGGAGCCAGTCTTGCTACCAACCGATTGCATCATCATTGTTGTGTGTTGATGTTGTTGTGCGTCAATCGTCAATGCGTCAAGATGCCGTTCTATGGAGTTGTGTGTGCGTTGATGGGTATGGTTGTCAACATCTGAACTCTGAACTATGAAACTATATGAACGATAGATGCTCTACTGGAGTACGAGAACTGTATCATATGGACACGCAAGGATTTAGGTGTGAGATGGCACGCCTGCTATTCATACTACGAGATGGTTGGTGTTGGACGTTTACTGTTGTACTGTACATGGACTGCAAGTATAACTGCTGGCACGCTAGCACTTTACTGGAGTACACTTCAAGTTCTTGTCAGTATAACAGTACCGGTGTTCCAGTGCTGCAGTACATCGACAAATGCGGCCAAGCCTCAGCCCGCGCGCACATCCTCACGAAACAACAACTTGTTGTCATTGCTTCCCCCAAATCAAGGAGATGATCCCTTAGCCATGAAATCATGATCACTAACGATTAACAATGAAACAATCTAAATTACAACCGAGCGAAACAGAACGAGAACGACTCTTGCTTCGCGAATGTCTATACGCGCTCCAGGGGATGAACGGGGAGAATCTCCATTTTGATTCCGTGGTCGAGCCTACTCATACTGGGACTACCGGTACTGTTGTATTCAAGTGCGATTTTCGAAATGATGTCTGTCACGATCCAGCCTTGGTTGCCTCCTCCAAACTTGGTCATGGCGCGCATGACGCGATGCAACAGTTGTGCGGAGAAGTGGGTTGGTATTACCGTCGAATACAGACCTACATGGATTCGTCTCATTCCCATGATGCCATTGCTCGCGCATGGGCCGAGGCATTGGCACTGCAACTCAACCAATCGTATCATACCTTGTTGGCTGATCTTGATTATCAACTTCAACAAGAAGGTAGTGGACATGACGCTGTGCCAGATCTGACACTCCGACGTCTCATGATTCGACTCGTGGAACCTGCTGGCCAACTTAGAACCTTGGCCATTCTTGTCGATGGCATGGCAAATCTTTCTGGAGGTCCACTCTTGACAGCGTTACATCGACATTCAATTCATGGAGATACACGACACTCGACGTTGACACAGAACATGTTGCGAGCCGCCTCCCAACCGTGGTTTCGTGCACTTTACTTGTGGACGATTCAAGGCGAATTGGTGCCGACCGATTTCTTTGTCCAGCTAACCACTGCCGAGCGTTCCAACCATGCCAACAATATTGGTGCCACGACTGCTTCTACCACTGGCGATGTATGGCACTCGTCCTTCAAACTCGTACAAGAACAGGTGCCAGAAATTCTTCCGCCGAGTTTGGTTCAACCATCATTCAATGTTGGCAAAGGAATCAATTTTATACGGCACTGTCTACTAGAACATGGATGGAAAATGGATTTAAACGACGATTCTAATGCCGAAGCGTGTGACGATGATCCAGAACGCTTGGGCTACCAATATGCAGATGACAACAAATTGATACAAACGATGAAGCGGGCCGAACAACAAGTCAATCAACACATTGTCATGTCACTCAAGGAGAAACATCATCTGGTGCAACATTTACGTGGTTTAAAGCAGTTCTTGCTGTTGGGCCAGGGAGACTTTTTCTCGGTCCTAATGGATGGGCTCCATTCCGAGTTTGATGGAAAGGGCATTGCTGGAATATATGACTATTCCTTGATGAGTGTCGTTGATGCTGCTCTCAAGAGCACAAACGCTATCGACTTGCCTCCATATGTTTTGGGACGTCTTGGTGTCAAACTGAAGTTAGAGGAGAACGAAGATGCTCGCTATCAGTTTGGACCTCCAAAGGGCACAGAACGCTCAGAGACTCGGACAGGTTGGGACATTTTCGCACTCGAGTATCGAATTCCAGAACCACTTGCCGCGATTGTTCATACGCGGGCGATGCACCAGTATCACCGTCTTTTTACCCTTTTGTTTGGTCTCAAACGTGTCGAATACATGCTCAATCACACATGGCGACAAAGTACGGCACTGCACCATGCCATTCAAATTTATGCCCAACACAACGCCATTCAAGCGGCCACCAATGCAGAATACGCCCAAACCACGGCGCTTCTTCGTCACATATCCATGGTGCGCCAATCCATGATGCATTTCGTCGTCAATTTAAAGAGTTATCTCTTCTTTGAAGTCCTTGAAGGTGCATGGAACACACTAGTGACACAACTTGAGAATGGTGCGTCATCACTTGACGACATTATTCAAGCACACGATGCATACCTGGCGGACATTGTGCAAAAGAGTTTATTGGGAGATGACGATGATCATGATGGTACATCCACTGCTAATAACAATGAGGACGAGGAGGATGTCGTGGCGGAAGCATTGGGGATTCAATTGCAAACCTTGCTCACGCTGGCGCTCGAGTTTTGTACCTATCAAAAACAGCTCTTCCACGATGCAATCCAACAAGCTGAACGGGCCACCGAAAAGCTCAAGGAAGCCGACCGACGTCTCAAAGAAGGGCATTGGGGTTTTGGTTCCGAGAGGGATGTCAAGGAAGCCAAGACATTCTTTGGGTTGACGGACGAGGGGAAATTAAGGAGTGTGATTACCATGGAGAAGGACTTTCATCGAAGCACGGGACAGTTCTTGACGTACATCCATCAGATTTCTCACGGTACAACAGCATCAGCATTTGGGGACACAATAACGAGATCGCCGTCAACAAATGACAGCGTTTCGACTTTTGTAAGGCGTGATCAATTCAGTCATGACGCATTGAATTCATTGACGTTCCAATTGGACTACAGTAGTTTTTACAATGTTGGTCGACAGTAATGTTCGATTTTGCAACACGATGGTGTAAAAATAACTAATCAGCTCATGGCGCAGAACACTCATTATCTAGACAAACGATGCGATACCACTCATTGACTAGGTCGTGTACGTTTGGCACTCGGCCTCGTATCATCCACGTCGTCATCGGTCAACGTTCCATCCAAACGACGACGTGACGGCGTACTTGGCAATTGCCTATCCAACTCGCGCCGTTTCCGCTGATGCGGCGGACTGTTGTCCATCTCAGCACAGCTGCTGTCGAAGTCAGACTTACAGTCTGCATCGTTGTAGTGGGCTGAGAGCAAGCTCCCGGCTTGTTCCCCATCGATCCCTTTCAAAAACATGTTAGTCATCAGGATAGGGTCAAACGCGTCAATGGAGGGAAATGAGACTCACCCAATTCTATCAGCTCATAATCAAGCCTGTCTTTCAGACTCTTCAAATCAGCTCTCATCTCAGCGACAAGGTTCTCCACACGCGATGCCTTGTCGGTGGTAGTTGCAAGAGCTCTCTCGTTCATGACACGCAATCTTCGCTGACGTGCCAGCTCGTTGCGACGTTGTAGCACCTGTGCTCGGAGCAGCGAGAGCTCGTCCCGAATGTCCTCCCATTCTCTAAACTTGGCTGGGACCCCCTTGTTTTCGATTTTGCCCAAGATGGCACCATTGTCATAAAGGCTAGAATTCAGTCCGAGCTCCAACGAAACGATGGGTATGTCTGCCATTCGCACAGCGCGACCAGCTGATGTCGGCAACATATTAGAACCAAAGGCAGGAACGCTGACACAGTTTCCTTGACTCTGGTGGGGCCCTTCTCTAACATCCTTGGTCGATTCATTGGAACCTGCGTCGTCGGCATTATCCGCTTTCGACTCCTTACTGGGAATAGCACTGATGGCTCCAACACCAAAATTTGCCATTGCGGCAAGATCAATACATCCAGCTACGGAAAGGGCTGTGTCAACCATGCCTTTCCATCGCGATACCAGCATGGCATCTGAGAAGGACGAGACATCGTCTTCACAAGACAAGGATCCCAGAGAAAAAAAACCAACCCCGTACGGAAGTTTAACGCACGCCCGAGGACCTAAAAGACCGTCAACCTTTCCTGGCAGAGCTTGCGCCTTTTCGCTCGCTCTCTTTTTGTCAATGGGGTGGATCTTTTTGTGGTTCTTCTTATCCATCCCTTTGCCTCCCACACCACCAACCTTTGAGTCACCATTTACCGAGCCACTCACATCGGAAGGACCAAACCCGTGATGGGCTGTTCTAAGAGGCGCGGTCGTCATAACAGAGCCGGCCACCGGCGCTTCAGTAGCGTCAAGCTCGCAGGGTGCAAAGACATGAAGCACTTGCCCGCTGCCGTATGGTGATTGCACTGTCTGTCCAGGATCCAAGCACTTGCTGGTTTTCATGTTCGATCTTCAGACCCTTTCCCAATCCATAAACGACTTGGCAGGAACGCCGCCAATGCCCGCCGCAGGTTGTTCCTCAGGTAACGGATCGTCCTTGACAGGAAGATTGGCAATCTCGGCCCCCTTTGCTTCAAGACATGCAAGACATCCCGCATGACGTAGCTTCCTTCCCCGACCCGGCTTCGAGTCCTGGACTGAAGCAAATCCGCTGCCTTGACACATTCGAGCTGGATAGCATTAAACTCAGTGTTCAACAATGCGCCTTCTTGTTCAAGTCCCTTGACTTGAGCAAGAAAGTGAGCCCGCAAATGTGCCGAAACCGATTCCATTCGCTCTCGTTCCGCCTGGGCATCAATAAGTTCCTGTCGTGTCCTAGTGACCGTTTTGCGATACGAATTCAAGTCCGTTTCGACATCGGCAGGTTGGCGCTCCCATCGCATCATGCGGTGCTTCTTTTTCGGTCCAGCGGACTCCGGTGGTAGCGGCGGGTTGAATGCCGTCACTGTTTCTACAATGTGCGGTGAAATTTCCGCATCTTCATCCGGTGGCAAAACAAAGACTCTCGACGGGATTAAACCTGTCTGATCCAGCGCTGTAGGCAAGGCACTTCCAGCAGGGTCTGGCACCGTTCTCTCATCTTCGGACGGTCCGAATAAGTCCTCCTCCTCCTCGATCGCTTCAACATCATCCTCGTCTCGACGATTCCTGTTCTGCGATTTCGCATTCAACTTACTTGCAATGCCGGTCGGCGACATGTGCGTCCTTGCAAGAAGCAAGTCATGCTTGACTTCCGCCTTGAATAAAGCGTGAAAGCCATCGACATCAGGAAGGAATCGCGTTCTTGTTCGTCGCTCCTCTTCGCCAAGAGAATCGAGGAAGGAAGCGCCAACTGGACGTGGTTCGACCTCTGCTTCTTCTGGCATTTTGTCACGAAGTACGTCGGCATCAGTTTCACGTGAATGGTGACGACCCCGAGTCGAGTACTGTGGCGCTGTGTCAGCACCGGAAGCCGGAGCCGAAACGGCAGATGGAGTATCAGCGGGTGGCTCTTCTTCCATAACTTCATCATCTTGCGATGTCCCCTCCTCGTCTCCTTCCTTCTCATCTGAATCCTCCTCTTGTTTGATAGCACTAGTAGCACCTCCATTCTCCGGATCATCCGTAGCGTCATACATGCCATCTTCTGCATCGTCACCATCGGCTGTTCCTGCAGCGTCCGTGGTATCAACGTTGGTATCGGATTCCTCGTCATCTGGTTCGGTGCGAACTTCATCGTCGTAAAGGTCTTCATCATAGTGGTCGCCGTTGTGGCGGTTGCGACCTAGATTGCCGTTGGTCTCCATTGCTTGCGTGACGGTTCTGCCGTTTTCGATTTCGTTGTTGTGGTTGTTGTTGGTGCTGAAGTAAGGGATGTTGCGGAGGCGTCCTTCCGAAATGAATTTATTGTTCTTATGAGTGTCGTCGTCAGGGCTGGCCATGTGAAACGTCAGCGAGACTACAAACCAGGTACCTAGTCACCTACCAGTACTCTTGAGAGTATTTGTCGCAACAAGCAAGTAGTGTGAGTTAGGCTTCTCAACGAGGATGAGATTGAGGAGTTTTTCAAGTGATGTCATACGCATTACGCATTGCATGGTGTTGAATGAGGGAGGTCGAGCCACAGGAGAAATCAGACATTCAGCGACGTGAGGAGTCTGGTTGAAGTACGGCATGGAACGAACAGTGTTCCGTCCGCTCTACCAGTTCGGTACTCCAGTCCTACCGTACTGTACTCGTGATACAGTACGCAGTACGCCAACTGTGTCCGACGAAAACACTGGCACTGGTTGTACGTGGATGATGTACTAATTCCTCTGTAGCGTTGAGCTCGAAGGAAAACAAGAATTGCAATGCAAAGCCAACGCGCAATGGAAGGTATCAAAATTGAGAATCAAGGCCGTCTCCGACGCCAAGAATTCTTGAAGGAGCCTTGGCTACACTCTGGAGGTGATTTGGAGGAAGGCTGCAAAGGAAGGAAGCCGGATATCCCTCTTCGATGTTTGGTACAACAACGACATGCACATGGGGACTTACAGTGGTTTTTGTTTTGAAGTGTATGTGGAGAATTGTGTCATCCTTTCATCATCCTCTAATCATTTTACTGGGTTATGGCGTACCGGTACTGTTCTCTACTGTCCTTCCTCGGCCCGTCCATGATGTCACACATCCGACACCGCGCGTATGAAATACTGTCGTACTGTATACTGGAATACAATTACAATGATGTCAAGCTGCGAAGCCGCCAAAATATAGTATCTTGTGCAGGGTCATATGTATTCATACTTCGAATGGTATCTTGAGCGGCCCTGCTCGATATTCCTATTTATTTCGTGTTTGATTGGGAGGAGTGGCTGCAGGCACATGTCCGGTATCCGATTGAAAATTACCAATGCTGTATATCTGTATGAAAATTCGCACCCTCGCTGTTCAGGGAATTTACGTGATACATCTGCGTTATACACTTGTATATACATGTAGTACCAATACTCCACTATTGCTACATACTTATGCAGCTGAAAAGGTTTGCTGTATCCATACTTTCTCTGTTCTCTCTTGGTGTCACGTTGGTCGTTTCTGCAATCTTCAAACATCTTCATTGGTCGGATATAGTGCTAACGTGACTTGAGAGTTGTTAGCTTGAAGGCGTATTGGATGGTTTGATTGAATTTTGTGGGCTTTTGGTTGTCACCATTATTGCATTCTGAAGTATCGGAGTATCGGTGATTGGAGTACCCCACTTGCCAACTGCCATCATCTATCCTTGCAACGATCAAAACAAAACAAAGTTATACTCAATGGCACCCTCGAACCCTTCCGTGCTCTCACCATCACCATCACCGGCAGGGACGATTGTGTCTCCGTTGACAAGTATGTCTACGTCTACAAGTACGACGACAAACGCATCGGCTCAGGGGGAATCCAGTGCTGGCGATTACACCAAGATCACATCACAATCAAACAACAGTGGTCCTGGTCGGTCGGGACGATGGACACCCGATGAAAAACTGTTATTTCTTCATGGGTTGAAACTTCATGGGAGAGGACGATGGAAAAAGATTAGATATTACCTTCCAACCAGGTACGTTGCAATGTTTGTGTGATGGTCACTTGCATTCCAAACTCCACGTCTGGACGTACAAGATGCCAATGATGGTTGGATATATATTTGAATGTCTGCCTCACCATTGCATTGCAACTCACATTTGTGTGCCACCAACCACTTACTTTTTTTCCTTCAGAACGTTAATTCAGATCAAATCACATGCCCAAAAGGTTCTTAAACGAGAAGAACTGGGTGATAATGTGTTTTTGCCATTAAAGGCAAATAAGGATAAGGTCGATGCCTTACTCCAAGACAAGTCGAAATTGTACACCCAACGGATGAACGATCCAGTCACAACTCTCATGTCATCCGATGGTCGATATCATACAATATCCATGCAGCAGCAGCAGGAAGAGACTGGATCCAACCATACGGAGCAGCAGCAACCACAACAGGGTCTACCGGTAGTGCAGACGCCATTGCCTCCTGGATGTACGTAATTGTCATTCGGTGCCATGTTTGTTGCCGATATGTCATTGGAATAAAATTTCATTGTGTAGTTTTTCTCACCAAACCTACTCGCATTACCACAGACCCCAGTCCTTACTACAAGACAACAGTTGGAAATCCAAGCCATCCCATGCCTCCTTATGTGTTCCAGACACCAGGAACAAACCATCCTCCAGATCCGATGCAACAACAGCAACAACAACAACCACCATCTTCGGCAGGACCACCGTACAATACTAATCATCATCACCACAATCAACACCATTCGCCAATGATGCACCATCATCATCATCCACAACAATCACAGCAGCAACAACACCACTACTACAATCATTCCCATCAACAACATCATCATCCACCACAACATGGCATTGTCCATCACATATCACCACCCCATCCATCGCCACACCAACAACCACAACACTTGCCATTACATGTAACAACGACGACGCCACCGCCATTCAAGGTGGGTGTCCAAGATGGCGCCAGGATGGTACCTGATGCCGGAACGGCTACAGCACCCACAAACCGCCCTACTGAGCAGCAGCAGCAACAACAACTGTTCCCCCGAGTCTTACATCCACAAACACCGCAATCACGCAAGGCTACGACAGATGCATTGGCGGCGGCTGCTCTGTGTGAATTGTTTCGTGGTGAAGGCAAGGATCTTGAACAAGTGAGTGTATAAGTGACAAAAAGTGACGCACACTTGCTTTCACGCGCACGCAGATCCCCTATTCACGTGTTCTTCACGACATTTTGCCACACATGACATTCAGTCGTCACCCATCACGAATGCTATTTTGTTTCTTGCCTGGTTAACAAGGGGCAGGGGTACTAGCAGATAAAATGCAGCTAACCTAGAGAATTAATTATGGCAACACAAAAACTGCTGGCCGTAGTTACCAGCTCTCCACGGGTTTGAAAGTAGGAAAAAACCCTCAAGGTACGATCCTACCCACCAAAAAGTAGGTTTGACATTCATGGACCAACACTTGTACCAGCTTGCCACGCAATTCATCAATATCACCATCACAATAACAAATGTACCCCTGCGTCGTTCGTCCCATCACTTGTGTGGGGACCTTGATATTGCGTTCTTCCACCAAAATCTCCACAGTCCGTCCCAACATGCGTTGTCGCCGTTCGGCGGCGTGCAATTTGTTTAATACGTTGATCCGATCAAGACGTTCTTGCTTGACGTTGTCATCAACTTGATTCGTCCAAATGGCGGCAGGAGTGTTGGGGCGAGGAGAGTAGGCAGCAGTATTGACAGAATCGAATTTCACAAGAGTCATCAAATCTAAAGTATCTTGAAGTCCTGCTCTGTTTCCCGGAAACCGACAATGACATCAGCTGTAATCGACGCTTCGGGAAGACGCTGATGATGACATGGGGACAACGTTTGTGTGAGAACTTTGGGGAAGCCAAGTAACCGCATCGTTGCGTTTGCATTCATAATCCTCGCTTACCGTTCGAATCCTATCCACAATCATGAGATACTTTTCTCTTGTATGACCGCGACCCATGGCAGCCAGAATCGCATTGGAACCGGACTGGAAGGGTACATGAAAGGAATGACAGGCGGAGGGGGTTTCCGCCACGGCATCAATGACGCCCAAACTCATGTAGCGAGGATGCGATGTTACGAATCTCAAGCGCTCCAACCCCGGGACTGATCCTGCGGTACGAATCAGATCTGAAAATCGACGTTTCGGAACCATATCACGACCGTAGGCGCTATCGACACAAATGAATTACGGAGCGAGAGATGTGAGTGCGAGGAATGCATACAGTCGCAGTGGCAGTCGTCAGAGTAGCGTCATACGTACTCAATGTTTTGGCCCAACAAGGTAATTTCTTTATAACCTTGACTGACGAGCTGGGTAATCTCCGAAATGATACTTTCAACAGGTCGACTTTGCTCCACTCCACGGGTAGTTGGTACGATGCAGAACGTGCATCGCTCATTACAGCCATAAATGACATTGACCCACCCAGCCACGGAGCTTGAACGACGAGGTTTGGTGGAGTCTTCCATGATATGAGCGGCATCCGTCGCTACGACTTGGTTACCATTCGACACATCCTCCAGCAAATCTGCCAATCGATTCGCATATTGCGGTCCCATGACAAGATCAACTTCTGGAGCTTTTCTCAACAACGCTTCTCCTTCTTGCTGAGCGACACATCCAGCAACGACAATGACAACATCTTCTCCCTCCCGTTTTCTCTTGGCGTGAGGTCCAATACGACTGTAGACTTTCTGTTCGGCATGATCCCGAATGGAACAAGTGTTGAGAACTACCAGATCCGGTTTTTTGAATTTCGTTTCTTCGTCGGGACCAAGTCGTCGAATACCCAACGCCTGCAATTGTCCTTCCATGCGTTCACTATCGGCCTGATTCATTTGGCACCCCATGGTTTCCATCACATACGTCAAGTCCGGTCTAGTAGAAGTGGCAGTAGTCGCAGCACCACTAGTGCTGCTGTCATCATCATCATTGGAAGACGACATCGTCTTCGGTAATAGTAGAGCTCCACCTAAGATACCTTGACCTGCAATTCCAATCTTGTTGCGGGGTCTCGTTGCGGCCATTTTGCGAACATCCACCATGACATCGGCAATCTGGACCAGGTGGATGCCACGCACCGATTCGACCATGACAATGTCACCCGGCTTGTGTAAAAGACATGATACCAAAGTATATGCAATGATGAGGAAATTTGATGAGGGTTTTGAATGGATTTGTTCATGTTAAATCATGAATGTAACGAGTTGTTCAACTCCAATCGTCTGCTCCGCACATCCACTCACCTTGGTATTCATGTGCATGATCTTTTTCCTCGCATCTGGAGGAAGGATTGGATCTAAATGATGATCGGCATGATCATCACTTTCATCGTCATGATCACGGTCAACATCTGTACTGTTGCTTTTGCTGTTTGCATTTGTATTCACATTAACATTTACCCATCCGATACTACCTTTCTCTTCTCTCGTAATGGCACAATTCGAAATTTGCAATGCCAATTCATCAAAGGCCAACGCTGCAGTTTTGAGCCCGTACAGTGTTTGAGTGGCCAATTCTTCTGTCGCAAAGAGAATGTGATTCAAACGAATTGCCGTCAAATGCTGACGACCCGAAGATACAATTTTACGTGAATCCAATTCTTCACCCCGTTGGACGGGATACTTTGGCATCCTTTTGTTTCTTGATGATGATGTCGCTGTTGTGGATGCTGTAGTAGATGTTGATGTATATGCTGATTCTTCTGTTGTAGATGATGTCTTTGGTACTTTATAGTCGGAAGACACCATGGCAAGCGATGACGCTATGGTACGTCCGTGTCGGACAGCGTCAACATCTACATTACCATCACTCTTCAGAACTGGAATAGCAATAGGAACATTACAGTGACGTTTCAGGACTGACACAGTCACGAAGCTCTCACTAGGAACCAGTAGCAGAATCAACGTCGATATTAATAACACAAAAAAGCTCATCGTCATTCTCGAAACAACCCGCATGTTCTTTGTTTGGGATCAGCAAGTTCGATCACATCAGTTTTTTCTGTCATGTCGTCATGTCCATCAAATACGGGCACAGTGAATCGTTCTTACAGAACCGTTGTTCATAGGTATAGAGTATAGACTATAGACGTATGTACAGATGTACTGTACAGTATAGAAATCAGCATGTATGTAGGCAGTAGATGTAGGTATGCATATTCTCTAATTGTACTTTGTACTGGAGTACCATCTGCCGTATACAGATACTGGAGTACCAGTTCTACATGGTACGCAGTATTATATGTAATGATAGTCTATGTTTAGTAAAAGACTATGATACTTGTACCGCAGACGGGTGCAAGTAGGTGGTACTTGTACTCCGAGCACACATTCGAATGGCTGCGGATGTTCTCCAGAGTTTCGTTGGATGGCACGACGGCACGACAGGTCACGAGTCACGAGCCACACACGGATCAGACTTGGACCTCCCAACTCCGCAGCCAACCACCCTGACTGTGTCCACGGATGCCCCAACAGCTCTTCCGTCTGCTGCTCCAAGCAGCAGTGTCGCAAAAGTGTTCTCGAGCAATCCATCAACACCACCGGCACCAACCACTCGTTCCCCGTCGAGTGCCTCACTTGTGCTCACACCCGTGGGAGTCGGCACTTTTGTGGCAACGTCGAGCAAACCACCAAGTTCGCCGTCAGCAGCCATGCCTGCCCCCGCAAGTGGCGCCCTTGTGTTCGTGTCCGTGAGAGTCGGCGCTATAGTGACGTCTTCGCTCGTTGCGTTGCTCGTGTTCGTCTAAAGCGATGCTACCGGATTGTGCTGGCTGTATGTTATTTTCCAGAATGTGACGTACCACTGGAGTATGATTTTGAGGTTGTGAGGATGATTAAATCGGTCCAACCAGAGCAGCGTGCCTACATCAGGCGCGGCGAAATGTGTTGCTTTTTCACACCAAGGGTGTTTATTCGTTGTCCAATGTAGGAACAAAACCCAATTATCGGGTTGTCACCCCGCCGCCTTTTGAGCCGTCATGCCATCATTCACTTATCCTTTTTTATGTGAGACTATTATGAGACATGCGACGTACCAATATGCTGTACGTTGTACCTTTTTTTACGTTTTACATCAGTCCAGTTTCCCAGTCAACAGTCTCGGTATGATACAAGTATGACATACAAGAAACACTGCCAAAATTTTTTACTAAGATATTGGTGAGATAATAATATATATGTACATAGTTAACTTGTGCTAATAATTTTTCTATTTTAAGAATGTGCTTCGTAGCCACACATCCTCGTAGCCGTCGGCGATTACCTCATACGAAAACAGTTGGCTCCATCAATTGGGTTGATGGACACGACTTGACACAAAAACGCAACACTGCAAAAGGCAACTCACACACAACTCATCAAGACCATTGTTTGCAATTTCCTTTTCTTATTGGCCATGGCAGTAAAGGAAAGAAATACCAAAATTACGGTATCAGTCGAAGATGCGGATCCATCTTCCGATCCAATAGTGGTTTCGTTTCCGGGTGGTGCTCCTGTCGACGTCAATCCTCAATTTGTCCAACGTCGTCTTCGTGAAGGTGCCAAGGTCGGTCGCAAACTGGTTGGCAGAGATTTAACGTGCCTGTACCAAGCAGAGAATCTTGGCAGAGGCAATGATGGACGTCGTACCAAACTTTGTATTGCCTTGTACAATAAGAAAACGGGAACCTTGACAGTTTCCTTGGCTGCCGAAAAGGGAACAGTCTTTGCACTCGAGCAATCGATACCAAAATACACACCAGTCGATACCGAACAAACGACAGCTGCCCAACGACGCAAGGCACTCTTTCAAGATTTTGGATCCAGTAAGAAACAAAAGACCCTCAAGAGTCAGGAAGCGAATCGTGTCACTGTAGACTCTGTGATTGGTGCTGGTAGTCTCATGGCAGGAGCATTTAGTGCACAAACCAAAATGAGTGCTTCAAATCGAAAAGCCTTGGATGACAACAAACGAGGCGAAAAGGTAGATACTATTTTGGACATAGAATCGCTCTGCACTGCTCTACTCATCCCAACACTCAACACTTTTTTCTTTCCTTGTATCATTTAGTCTGACGCTGTCGAATTGGCCTACGCAGAGGCCCGTCTTCTCTTTCTCCCCGCCTTTGACAGAGACGCCAAACAGGCTCATTTGGTCTACAGTGCTCGTGATATTGCCGGTGATGAGGCCTGGGGTCGTATCTCTCGTGTTGCCGATGCCTGTCTGCACACGCAACCGACAGGAACAACAACAACTGCTGCTGGTGCTGGTGATAATGCCGCATCATCTTTGGCCAAATTGACGGCACGAGGTACATGGCATGCCTGTGTTGTGCAAATTCTCCAATCGATACCATTGGATTCACCTCATGCCAAGAATCAAGTCAAGACGGCACTTTTGCTCAATTCCATGATTACATTTCATTTGCAACCAGTATTGCGAGGTGATGTTCGATCGATTGCACGACAGCTTGATATCAATGTCGAAGTTTGTCAACGATTCCTAGATCTCTTCTCGGCAGCCATGGGGAGTGGTCGAGATTCGCGGTATGCCACGTCCAAACCCAACAAGGACAAGTGTCGTGTGCATTTACTAATACTGTATGTTATGGCACTAGGTGGGAGAACTATGAAAGTTGGAACTATTAAACCCATTGTGGATGTTCTCAAGATGGATATGGCCGAGGCAGCGAACTTGTTACGAGAGGCGGGATTTACAGTCAAGGGTGCCAGTGCAGCCTTGACGGTCCCACTTACCTTTCCACCACCCAAACGTGGTGGGAAAGCAAAGTAGAATGTCGTAACTTTAAGATTTTGGCTGCTTTTGGCTACTTTGGCAACGAGTCCAATGGTGTCTATATCACTAGCGGTCGACTTGCCATCGCACAACCGTAGCATCTTTCGGAAAGACGACAAGTCGGCAGTGTGATCCACTCCCTCAATTGTATATACAGGTGCGAAGATGTCCTTGTGAAGGGAGCTTTCGGCTTTAGGGGTGAGTCGCAATACGAGCGATGCACGCATCGGCTATGCAACTTCAAGCCTAAACCGTTAAAAATGGATATTATATTGAATTATAACTTATGCAACCTCATCCTCGAGCTCAGCATACAAGTCGTCCTCCTCCTCTTGCTCCTCCTTTCGTTTCTGTTCTGATTCCTGTTTTGACTTCTCAAGATCCGCAATAAGCTTTGTCAGGTCATCCTTGAATGCATCGGCCCCGATAGGAAGCGTTTCAAGCTTCTGAATCTGCGCACGCAGCACCTTTCGCTTGTGAATAAGCAACAAATGCTTCGCATATACGTAATCGAGTTGTGACTCTGCTTCCACCAATCGCGAGAGAGCCACAACAAAGCCAGACGGTGGTGCTGGTTCTGGAGGCGGTGATCGGGGCGGCGATGGAGGTGGTGATGGGGACTTGGTTTCAGGTACAGGAGAAGGTGGTGGGGTGGGCGGCTCTGGTTCTGGAGGACCACCACTTCTTGTTGGATTGGTTCAATAGTCGGCGGCATCTCGAGTTTAATCGGAGCTGGAGGTGGTGGTTGAGACGCCAGGGCAGCGTACGATCCTCCAGACGATTGAAAATCAAGCATAGGCGGAGGAGAGGAAATCCGCGATTGTTGGCTTGCGCGCCCCGTCCCTGAATTCCATTACCTTCAGGACCATAGTGGCCCGATCGAAGCCAGGTCTAACATGAGAGTACCCTCGACCTTCTCCAAACCCACGACCTTCCATGCCTCTGCCGCGCCCTCCTCTATCCTCTTGTGAAAAGTAATGGCCCCTTCCTCTACCTCCACCTCTGTCGAATCCACGACCAGGAAAGCGACCGCTACGTCCCCCTCGATTACTGCTTGGGTGGAAGGATCGAAATTCGCCACTATTTTCACGCAACGGAAGGCTCGTCGATGAAATTTGGTCTGGCGGCTCGGGGAGAGGCACATGAGCTCTGGCTTCTCCAGGCGGAGGAGCGACGATATCTGCACCTTCACCTTGTTGTTGATGATAGTGGGGCAACGGTGGGACAGGAGCAGACAGCTGCGGTGGCGGCGGCGGTGGAGGTGTTTGTGATGAACGCATCTGTTGTGGAAATGGTGCATCCATAGGAGGGGGGAGGTCTCGATTCTCACGCATTCGCTTTTCTTCTTGTTGATGATGCTCAAATGAGTTATTTCTGGTATACTCCTGAGAGTCTTGCCGAAATGTCTCTCGACGACCGACATCCTCAAAGTCACGCTTTCGATTAAGCCCTTGAGCATTTCCTAGTTGGTGCGCAATTGGAAGCGCACTACCACCTCTGCCTCGACCACGATCGTCAAACGTTCTACCGCCAACATCATAGGATTGTACGCCTCGACCTCGACCACGACCGCGACCTCGTCCACGGCCATCACCACCGCGCCCATCGTCGCCCCGACCTCGACCACTCCCCACGACTGACGTAGGAAAAGCTGTTTCGGATGCCGGACCGTAATGCAGACCAGGAGGAGTTGGAGCAGCACCCCGAAAGTTATCCACGTAGCCGCCATCACGATTATCTGACGATCGATTGTTGTTCCATTCACCCCTTGAGTCGCTGGCATATGTTCCAGGCGTGCCAACTCTTGCATGTCTCACGTTTCCGCTGCCTTGGTTAGCAGCGTCTTGTTGTTGGTTGCTCCGAAAAGGTCCACTGCCTTGATTGGCATCTTGCGTGCTCCAACCATCTGAAACGCCATCATATCGCTGGCGCATGAATTCCGGATCCGTATCTTTTTGATTCCATCCCCCATCATTCACCTCATCACTGTAACTTGCATCGTTCGAAGTGTCTCGTGGTCGTATCCACTCTTTATGTGGCCCGTCGCGACTGTTGGGGCCACGCTGAGGTAGATGTCGTTGCATTTCCTCCTGAGATTCGGCGCCCATGGGAGTTGACTGCGGTGCAATGCTGCTGTCCGCCATGGTAGTATAGGTTGAGACCACAGGTTTCGGTTGCCACTCTCGCTGGTGAGAGTCTCGACTTCCAGGAGGAGGCTGCGCAAAGTTATTGTTGCGACTGCTGTCGCGATTGAAGTTATCACTTGCGAAGTTGATACCGGAATTGCCTTGCGACCATCCATCATCGTTTGCATTTTGTCGGCCTCGAATTTCGATGGCTTCGTTCCAGCCGTGATCCTGTTCACGCCACTCGCCGGGTTCTGCATCGTCCGAACCAGCAATGCTGGCATACGAAGCCATGACTTCAGTCCGACTCGGTTGCTGCCACTCGTTGGGCGTATCATGTCGAGATACAAATCCATCCCCTTGCCAGGTGTCAGGTCGGTAGGGCGCTTCGTTAGACGTATTTCGATCAAAATGGTCACCTCTGCCCTCAGAAACACGACCGCGTCCAGATCGTCCTCTTCCTTCGCGATCAAAAGAAAAGCCCCGTCCTCGTCCCCGCCCTTCGAAATGTCGCCCTCGTCCACGGCCATCAAAGAAATTGTTCCTACCTCTCCCCCTGCCACGACCACGCCCGCCCCCCTCCGCGTAAGGTGGTCGACCGGCATTATTGTCGTCAAACGGTGCATTCTCTCGCGATGATGGAAAGGAATTCACATTTTGCTCGTAATCAGTCCTGACAGTGGTATCATCGATGTTGGTGTCTCGTCGCTGATCGTTCGTAAGCAACATATCTCGGTACCCTCCAGATGTACCTCGATTTAAATCCCCACTGCCATCCATGTACGATCTGTTTTCGCTTGTTCCTGATTGGTCTCGTCTGTCTTGGTTGATGCTTCTGTCAGTGTAATCATTTTGCATCTCGGTCGACGGCATTCTGTTAAAATCAGCACTTCGATTTTGTCCATCCAAGGACGGTTGTCGATGGGCATGCGCATCACCATTGTATGAGCTGTCTTGCGCGTATCCTGCGTTGTTACTGCTGCTGTTGTTGAATTCCTCTGACGAGACCATCGGTCGATTGGTGTTTGTCTGGTAAGAGTTGCTGTTGTTGTTGTTGCTGTTGTTGTTGTTATTGATGTTGCTTTGACTGTGGCTGTCCTGCGAGAATCGATTGCTGGTAGTAGTTGGAGTGACATTGCCGTGCTCATGTTCGCCATTCGATTGAATTCCAATTTGTGGTCGTCCCGCATAATGTGGACCTCGGGCTTGGAATGGCCTTCCTCCTCTACCACCGCGAGCGGGTACTCGTCCATCTCGTCCGCCTCCTCGTGGTGCATACGTGAAAGGATATTGTCCAGCTCCACCACCACCACCTGCACCAGCTCCTCCTTCAAGCTGTTGTTGTCCCATATCGCGTCGTCCTCCGTCACCTCGACCGCGACCTCTTCCAACAGAACCACCACGTCCTCGATACTCTCGACCAGTATTCGTGAAACGTCCTCCTCCGCCTCGTGGTCCTCCTCGTTGTCCTCCACGTGGTACGTACGATTGACCATGTCCGTACGAGTTCTGTTGCTGCTGTGCACCACCACCATTGTTGGCATCGTACGAACTTGGTCCCTCCCGTTGAAATGTGTTTGGACCAAAACGACCACCATAATGTGCACCACCACCAACACCACCACTACTTCCTCCTCCTCCTCCTTGTCCGTCCCCGCTTGAGACCGATGCTCCTGTTGTTGGTGTATGCAATGGTGGTCCAGAAGTCGAAGTCGTACCGGTAGCAGGACCACGTTGACGACGAGGCGATTCCAATGGTCGATCCAACGATTGACTCATGATTTTGTTGTTGCTTATTTACTGCTGTGTGTCTTGTTCTTTGTGGTTCATCCAAACTGTTTTACAATAGTTACTGTAGCAGTGTAACAATAGTAAAGGTCCCAGCAGTATGACTTTGAACTCGAGATTGGACTTTTGAATATACTCGTCTCTTATATATATGTAATAATAGCCAAGCACAGCACACGTGATGCACAGAACACAGAATTGATTTCTTGTGATGGACCTGTACACACGCAAAGGACACAATCAGATGGACCCGGTATGATATTATGAATATTGCCAAACACCTGTGGAAATCATTGTCGTCTGTTTCCAATTATTATGATGTTTGCTGGACGAAGCAGCAGCACCTCCACCAAACAAACAACATGATTGACCTTCCACTGAAGTGGCATGTGTAGACGGTATACGACCTGACAGTACTAGCACAGGACTTACGAGCAGTAGTCAAGGTACAGCAGCTGACAGCTGTTATTGTGCCGTTATTGACGTTGAAATTTCGTCCCCGCCAGCTGAGTCCCATCCGGCTTTGGATACGAAGATTCTCACGCCAACTGTATACGGCGAATCGCCAGTACGAAAACTACAGTTGTCCCGGACTGCTTTCCGCCCTCATAACCTCCTTTTCTACAACACCAATTTGTCCACATTAACCCAGTGCAATTCAACTGCTATTTCCCTTCATGTGCCAACTAATTTCCAACATGTGTCCCTCATCATGTTGGCTAAGTCTGGCCATGTTGCAACAGTTGTTGCGACTGTCAATTCGCTCGTGAAGTGGAGTTGGAGCTGACATTTCAATGCCCTTATCAGTGGGATGAAGGCTTTGAATGTTCACTCCCACAACCCTCTAACTTCGCGAAAGTAGATCGGCAAGATTCAATCGGACCTGGATTGAATTGGTTCCTTCAAAGTGAAACCTAGAAATAAGCTCATAAGTTAAACAACACTAGAATTTAAACTCTACGTTTGACCGAACCCGGATTTCTACGAACTAGTACGCAGCCTTGATCACGCCGTGTACTTCGACTGGTTATTTTCGCCCAATAATAAGACTTACCCTCTAACGCACTTTCCTCTCCGGCAAGCTCGTTTCAAGTTCCTTTCAAGGAAGCTACGCTCAGCGTCAAGGCAGGTCTCCTCCGGCGATCCTGCGACAGCCCCACGTCTTCCCAAGACTAGGCTGATTCATTGCTCTCTGCCAACTCGAGTACGCAGTCAGCAATCTGTTGAGTGGTTGAAGATCTGCTTTCCAAGCCAAGACTCCAATCATCATGTCGGTTCCACCATCTGAAGGCTCTACGTCCCGACGAATCTTCCAGACGAACCTGTTGTTGGAATCCTCGGGACTGCTGTCGAAGGCCGCGGCAATCCAGAAGGATTCGAGATCTCCGATCCTGTCGACGTTCGCCTCACCGAGGCAATCGCTCAAGCCAGGACTCTTGCTACTGATGAAGAGTCTGTCTTGGGTTCCCAACTCAATGACTGCCCCAGTGGAGCTCCCAGCTCCTTCAAGCTCAAGCCTCTTGTTCCCTCATTGGGGAATCACTTTGGTGACCAAGGATGAATGGTCTGCTTGGACAGGTGGAAAGCCCAACCACACCTGGACAGGTTTGGATGGCTCCATTGCTCTCCTAGAGCACACCTCTCCCAACCAGCTCCGCCCTGTCTATGTTTCTGCAGCCCAGAAGGGCTACAACTTCAGGAGAACTGGGCACAAGATCTCCTTCAAGCCAAGTGATGATTTGATCAGCTTCCAGAATGTTGTCTGGGATCATCTCAAGGACACTGGCATGGACTCCATTGCTTACCTCAGGGACCCAACTGACGACGCCAAGATGACTAACGTTATCAAGGCTCACGCCAGGTACACGGTCCAGTCGGCAAAGTTGTTGGCGGAAGCTCAAGTTCAACGCTACGACAAGTATGACCGGACCAACGATATGGCAGCCAGGACCTATTTGCTTGCTTCACTCTCTACTGAGCTAAGCAATAAGGTGACTGAGAAGTTGGATGATTCTGATTCCTTCCCAGTTGTTTGGCTCCAGTTCCTCAAGTCCATCCAGTCCACCTCCATTGAGAGGTTTGAAGATCTCAAGGCCATCATCAAGGCCAGGCTCCCAAGTCAGTACTCTGGAGAGAACCTTGAACAATTGGCAGCTCACTTTCGCAAGGATGCAAATGAGTTGACAACTGCTGGCCAGTATGACCACAACCTCACTCTGGCCATGCTCAAGATCTTTCTTTTGGCTGGTGGTTCTGGCAATGAGGACTTCCGCTTCCCCCTGAGATCTGTCAAGCAGAACTTGGAGCAAGCTCTTTTGGACATTGGATTCAAGGACAAGGAAGCTGCCAACCTTCACATGCAAGTCAACAAGCTGACCTACAAGGACATCTGCGCTCACGCAGAGGATGCCTACAGGACGCTCTTTGACAGGAAGGAGTGGCCACCTGCACGTCACACTCGCGACTCCAAGGCTCCACCAGCTGCATTCGGAAACATGGCGACTCAATCACCAGAGCTGAGGTACTCAACCTCATCCAGTCCAAGGCCTCCAACAATGGTGCTGGACTTGCCAAGAAAGGAGTCTGTCACAAGTGCAACAAGCCTGGACACTGGTCGCGCGAATGCCCAGAGAACAACAAGGGCAAGGGCAGGAATGGGAATGGCAATGAAAGACCAAAGGATGTCAAGTCCTGAAGTCTACTCCTCCTCCATCTGGAGCACCCCAAGTCAAGCAAGCCAATGGAAAGGCTTTCAACTGGTGCGCAAGCTGCAAGCGTTGGACCACTACCCACGCAACGGCAACGCACACTGGCGTCAAGAAGAGCTCTGAGGGCCCTCAAGGTGTTGGTTCTGCAATCAACAATGTCTCTCTTGCCTTCGATCCATCGGTGTGGACCACGGAAATTGAGGTCGTCCCAAGTGTGACTGACGCGCTCTTTATCCTGCGCACCATGGTGACCCGGATCCTCCCGTACTCGTTCTACTGCTCACCTACGTGATGGCAATATTTTCAGTCCCGTTTGCAAAAACTATGTGGACCTCCACGCTGGAAATTATTCAACTCGCCATGGCGCATTTTAACGCCGTCGATTGGAGCCAAGTCATGGCAATCCTTCGAGCGCATGTCATGGTCGTTCGCCCGCACGTCTCGCAATTTTTGGAGGCTCACCAGGAGGCGCTCATTGCTCCATTGCTTTGGGCCTTACTGGCCATGGTCGTACTGTTCTGGCTTCCTAAGCCCAGCTCAACATCGCCTGAGCCTGATCCTAAGGAGCTACCTTCTCGCCGCCATCGTCGTGCTCTCAAGCAACACAATCGCAAGGTCACACGACGCGCGAATGTTCCCCAAGCCGGAAGTATTCGCTCCCATGGACTGCATCGCAGGTACCCCATTAACTTGCGATCCATGGGACGCTACATTCGGAGGAATGCACCAACGTTGGTTGAACAACAGCAGCAAGTGCAGTTGAACGACCTTCACTCCAAGGTTGCAACTCTCCTTCAGCGTGTCGACTCGCTCAAGCGCTCCATTCCGCGATCAACTCACTGGACCTGCCGCCACTGCAACGATACAATCGTCCATGGGCCAACTGAACCTTGCCCCAAGCTCCGTAACACATCCCGCTCGCCATCGGATTTGTCGACGCAAGAGGAAGGGCCAGGGATCAACCACTGCGATGTCAACGACGCCTACCTCGACGCTCCGCTTCGCCAGCAGCGACGCCGCGCTCGCAGGCTTCCCAAGTCCAACGGCGTCTATCGCCCCGTCTCTCCCATTGGCTTCCAAGGCCTAGGGAACCATCAGTGGACCTCCAAGCAACTTCAAGCTGCTCGCAAGATGGCAATGCAAGTGAACATGGCTAAGTTTCCAAACGGCAACTACTCCACAATCCTTCGCATGGCTCTCCAGTCAACCGACCGCTTCCGCGAATCCCTTCCCAAGGCTTCAACGTTTCCTGTCATTTGGGACTCTGGTGCAAGCATCTCGATCACTCCTGACCGCAAGGACTTTGTTGGACCCATCAACACCCCTGGCCCTATCACTCAACTGCAGGGCATTGCAAAGGGACTCAGGATTGAAGGCCAAGGTCATGTTCTGTGGGCAATGCAAGATACTCTGGGCAACCTAAGGATGCTCAAGGTCCCAGCATACTTGGTGTCTTGCATCAAGGTCAGGCTCCTATCCACCACAAGCTTGCTCCAAGCTTACCCTGGAGAGACCATCACCATTGAAGCTCATCAACTGACCTTGAGTGGCACCTCTGATGAAGCCAGAGGGCAACTCATTGCAAGAGTCAACCCTGACAACAACTTGCCTACCTCTGATGCACACCGCAGCTCAGATACTCCCAAGGCAGTTGCAGCTCTCAACATTACTCTCAACACTGTTCATGAGAGCAACCTCAACTTGACTGAAGCTGAGAAGGAGTTATTAAGGTGGCACCACCGCCTTGGACACCTTTCCTTTCGCAAGATCCAATTCATCATGCGAACTGGAGTCCTGAGTCGGAGTGAGTCGCATCGATCACTCCATACTGCTGCTTGCCGAATTGTCAACCCTCCCAAGTGTGCCGCATGCCAATATGGGAAGCAACATCAGCGACCAGCTCCTGCCAAGATCACAACTGTTATCAAGGATCGAGCTGGAGTTCTCAAGGCAGACAACTTGCTCCCTGGACAACAAGTCTCCATTGATCACTTCATTTGTGGAACAAAGGGAAGGCTCTTCTCTTCAGCTGGAAGGAGCTTGAACTCAGACATGTTTGCTGGTGGCTGCCTCTTCATTGATCATGCTTCCAACTTTGTGCATGTTGAGTTTCAGAAGCATCTGAACACTCATGAGACTCTGAAGGCCAAGCAGAACTTTGAGTTGATGGCAAGGGACAGTGGAGTCATTCCACAATCCTATCTCTCTGACAATGGTGGGAGCTTCACCTCAGCTAAGTTCACTGAGCACCTTGGAACTCTGAAGCAAGTTGTCAAGTTTGCTGGAGTTGGAGCTCACCATCACAATGGCCATGCTGAGAGGGCAATCCAAGCGATCATGTCGATTGCTCGGACAATGATGCTCCATTCAGCGGTACATTGGCCAGATGTGGCTGATGCAACACTTTGGCCAATGGCAGTCTCCCATGCTATCTTTCTCCACAACCATGTTCCTGATTTGGCAACAGGTCTCTGTCCAAGTGATGTCTTCACCAAGTCAGATGGGAGCAAAGGAAGTATCATGATCTGCATGTGTGGGGATGTCCTGTGTATGCTCTTGAAAACCATTGCAGATGGAAAGAAGCTGCCTCGCTGGAAGCCTCGGTCCATCCGCTGCGTCAACATGGGGCTCTCAAAAGCATGCAAGCACAGTCCCCTTGGTTTTGAATCCAGAGACAGGGTACATCACTCCCCAATATCACATTGTGTTTGACGATTGGTTTGCAACGGTGGCTACTAATGTGGATGCCCTCCCGGATTTTAATACAACGCGTTGGGCCCGTTTGTTTGGCGACTCAAGATATCAGTTCCCATTCGATGACGACGACAATGATGCTACAGAGGAAGCGCGAATGGACTCCCAAGCTACAGAAGCCATCAATGAGAACCAAACAAGAGTTGCTGCCTCCATGGATGAAGCTGTTGCAATTGAACAACTCCCAGTTCCTCCCTTGGCTGAGGCTCCACCCAGGACACCAACTGTTCCACAGCCATTGCCAAGCTCTCCATTGCTCACTCCAAGGCCTCCAACTCCCATGATGTCTCAAACGAGGAGCAGTCTATCGATCCTCGGTCTCTCCAGTCTCCTCCAACGCCAGACATCAGAACTTCACCTCTGCAACGCCGTCCACACTCCAGCTCACAAGCCAAGGAAGAGACGCCACGCAAGGTCCCAGCTACCCGATCTCCCCAGTTCATCAGCCAATCTTCTCCCCAGTTCGGGCAGACCCCAATGTCTGAAACGAGGAGAGTCCTGTTCCAGACAATGCATTCGCCCTTGACTCACCACGTGACGAGCAACCAGTCAAGTCGCCTCCGCCACCAACGTCTCCGCGCCGGTCCAACCGCATTCGCGCAGCACCACAACGCCTTGGATACGATAACACTCAAGGCCATGGATACTTTGCTTCTCCAAGTGCTTGGATCTTTGAGGAAAATGGAATCATCCTTTCCCCAACTGCCTTCAAGGCAGCTGCATCTGATCCTGACACTCTGAGCTTTGACCAAGCTATGGCTGACATTGAGCATGTGACCAAGTGGATGGAGGCAGCTGCTAAGGAAGTGGCAAGCCTTGAGAAGAATGGGACTTGGAAGGAAGTCAGTATCCTTGAAGCCAAGACCAAGATTCTCCCAGGGACTTGGGTATTTCGGCGCAAGCGATCCCCAGATGGAGAAGTCACCAAGTACAAAGCGCTACTGTGTTCGAGGCGACCTTGAAGAAGGAGAACCTGAAACCTATGCCCCAGTTGTTGCTTGGAGTTCAGTTCGATTGTTCCTTGTCTTGTCCCTAACATTGGGATGGCAAACTTGCTCCATTGACTTCAGCAGTGCCTTTGTTCAAGCCAACCTAACTGACCCAGTCTGGATCCACATGCCAAGAGGCTTCAAGTCTGATCAGCCAAGCGACCAAAGGACTTGCCTACGACTTGTTAAGAGCCTCTACGGCCTCTCGGTTGCTCCCGCCTTTGGTATCAACACATTCGTGAAGCACTCCTCCTCCAAGGATTGAAGCAGAGTGCCACAGACTCATGCCTCTTGTACAGCAAGACCATCATGATTGTTCTCTATGTTGATGATCTTGGGATTGCCTACTCCAACAAGAAGGATCTTGACAAACTGTTCCAGGATCTTACTGATTTGGGTTTGGAGTTCACTCGTGAAGGCACCTTCACTGACTTTCTTGGAATCAAGTTTGTCAAGGATGAAGTCTCCAACACTGTCACCCTAACACAAAAGGGTTTGATTCAGAAGATCATAAAGGCAACAGGACTTCAAGACTGCAACCCCAACCACACTCCTGCTATGCAAGCATGCCTTGGGATTGACCCTGATGGAGAACCCATGGATGAGTTCTGGAACTACCGCTCTATTGTTGGAATGCTCTTGTACTTGTCAACAAACACAAGGCCAGACATCACATTTGCAGTAAGTCAAGTTGCCAGGTTCAATCATTCTCCCAAGAAGAGCCATGCCATGGCAATCAAAACAATTGTCCGCTACTTGCACCGCACTGCTGACAAAGGAACTATTGTGACTCCCACTGGAGACCTCTCTCTTGATTGTTATGTTGATGCTGACTTTGCTGGCCTCCATGGTCGTGACCCTGATCATTCTGACACCAGCGCCAAGTCCCGCACCGGCTACATCATCACCCTTGGAGGTTGTCCAATTCTCTGGAAGTCTCAACTGCAAACAGAGATCTCCCTGTCCACATTGGAATCTGAGTACTCTGCTCTCAGTGCAAGCATGAGGACTCTGTTGCCACTCGTGATCTTCTTGGAGAAATCTGCAAGGAATTGACTCTGCCACCTGACTTCAAGTCTACCATTCGCTGCCGAGTCTTGAAGACAACAATGGTGCTCTGCTTCTTGCTACCAAGCAGCATTACTAATCGCACCAAGTACTTCCTGGTCAAGTGGCACTTCTTCTGGCACCACGTCCGCAACGGAGATGTTGAAGTGCTCAAGATTGCAACCACTGACCAGTTGGCTGACTACCTTACCAAGGGCCTCAATCGAGAAGTTTTCGAACGCATTCGAAAGCTTGCTCAAGGTTGGTGACACGCGGCACCGCCGCATTTGTGTTGGGTGGATTTAAGAGTGTTCCCTCTTATCCTGCAAGCCCATATGTTTATTGTTCATGTCCTACATTTTCACCACACCATCACTAATCTATTTCTTGTTTCATTGAATGAGAGGGAGAGTCAAGGTACAGCAGCTAACAGCTGTTATTGTGCCGTTATTGACGTTGAAATTTCGTCCCCGCCAGCTGAGTCCCATCCGGCTTTGGATACGAAGATTCTCACGCCAACTGTATACGGCGAATCGCCAGTACGAAAACTACAGTTGTCCCGGACTGCTTTCCGCCCTCATAACCTCCTTTCCTACAACAACAATTTGTCCACATTAACCCTGGGCAATCCAACTGTGATTTCCCTTCATGTGCCAACTAATTTACAACATGTGTCCCTCATCATGTTGTCTAAGTCTAACCATGTTGCAACAGTTGTTGCAATCACCAATTTACTCTTGGAAGTGGAGTTGGTGTTGACATTTCAATGCCCTTATCAGTGGGATGAAGGCTTTGAATGTTCACTCCCACAACCCTCTAACTTCGCAAAAGTAGATCGGCAAGATTCAATCGGTCCTGGATTGAATTGGTTCTTTCAAGATGAAACCTAGAAATAAGCTCATAAGTTAAACAACACTAGAATTAAAACTCTAAGTTTGACCGAACCCGGATTTCTACGAACTAGTACGCAGCCTTGATCACGCCGTGTACTTCGACTCACTCTGTACATACATGGTGCTGGTACTCGGAGCAAACGTATGACAACACAAAATGCACATGAAATTGAGGAGGGACCTTGTTGGCGACAGAACGACGTTTCTACCTTGAACACTTCAATCCAATTGTCAGTTCTGTGACTGTTACCAGCACCTGCGCCACAGCGTGTGAGTTGAGAGGTCCTATATGAAAAGTGACTCTGACAGAGTCTTTGCTGATCTTGTCAAATGGATAACACAACCACCTGCCATTGGAGGCCACGTTCACGAAAGTCTAGAGATGCGTGGGGACGGGTCGGCACGTGGTTTGTTCGTCAGGGCGCGCATCTCTCAGGGCGAGACACTAGTGGCACTCCCAGAAAGTCTAGCAGTTAGTGGGTCAACTTCACCGATGTCATACGGAGACCGTTCCGCGTCAAGTTGGCTGCGGTGCATTGCGGCATACTACAGAGCCCGGCAAAACCGAGAACGTTTTCAACAGTACTTCGATTCGCTTCCAAAAGTGTACGACTCTCTTCTCAACTGGACCGATGACGAAGTGGCAGTCTACTTATCCGGAACCACTTTGTGCAGCCTTGTCTTACGGGACCGACAAGACAATGTTCTAGAAGAAAGATATCAAGAAGCTGTGCGCCCGTACCTGGAACACCTCGGTCTAGTCTCGTCATCCGATTCGATTTCAGAGGAGGTGGCTCATTTTCGGGAGGCTTGCATGTGTGTTTCAACCAGAGGATTTCACCTTGAAGAATCTGTGTGCAGTTCGCTCTACTCCGGCCCTTTTCTTCTCCCATTTATCGACCTGCTCAACCACGATGCCACTCGCAAATGTACGACTTTGCACTACGTGGAAGGCCAGTTCCTAATGAAGGCAGAACGCGACATTGAAGAGGACGAAGAGGTGTGTCATTCATATGGCACGAAGCTCACCTCTATGCAAGTCCTCCAAACGTTTGGGTTTGTTCCGGAAAGTTCGATTGACGCAGCGGAGAGGAGTGTCAGAGTTGGTGATCATGTCACCCCAGCGATCCTCACGAAGCTTGAGGTGGTGTCAGCCTGCCAAAGCGTCATAGCATCGTCATTTCCTGCCGAAGTGCGTTCATATATGGAATCCTCAAAGAGCCTTAAATGCGAAGAAAGTTGGGACTTGGAACTGGACGTGACAACTCGAGACTTGGCATTCCTCCCAGACGACTTCGTCGTTTCTTGCGTATGCCCCTTATCAGAAGGATTGATTACGCTTTGCTGTACGTTGTTTCTTCCTCCTGATGTCTACTCTGAATTCATGGCAAGTGGGGCCACTCTTCTTGAAAGAAACGTGCTTGACGACTACTATCTGGGAAAACTTGTTTGTAAAGCTATAGGCGTCGCAATTGCGTCAAAGGTATCGACATACTCACCCGTAACGATACTTGGGTCAGGCATGCCGGAACAGCACCACCATGACGATTTTTCCCTTCTGCGAGAAATTCGTCGTAAACCTGAGCTTCAGCGCGCGCTCTTTGGTTTGACTATCAGGCTCGAAGAGAAATCTTGCTTGGCGGCACTTCGATCTGATGTTCAGTACATTAGTCACTGCTTGGGAGGGATTTCATTGTCGAGCAATAACGTCGAGGTCGCCGTTTCCCATTGCGATTCGACGGCGAGCTGCGAACCCAATTCGAAGAAGGCCAAGCATGCCCTCCTTTCCAGCTAGGAGGTCTGATTGCATTGATATCTTGACTGTGCAACGGTCACTACTGTATGTCAGGACTCTGTTTCTCCCTTCTGCCTGTTCTGGATTATAGGCATCTTTGCGTCAATGTCGTATGACATCCTTCGACGCGGTCCCACGTCATCAACAAATTACCAGGTCTATCTGATGCATCCTTGATCGGAGGATTATAGACTTGAATAGGTCTACCTCATGCGGTTTTACGTCATGCTGGTAGATTCGAAGTCTTAAGTCCAAGATTGATCGTAGCAGTACAAGGTACAAGTACTTGTCTGCATACCAGTATATCGGTAAAAGAGTACGGCTGGTTGCATTCATGGGAAAATTATAGTAGCCCACGTAGACCTTGGTATAAAACATTAGCATTAACCCTGTAGACTTAAAATTATCGTGCCAAATTACATGCTGTGATCGGCTCACGATGGCGAGCAATGGTTTGTCAAGATCTCCGCCGTTTCTAGGTTTTTAGTATTTCCTCAAAAGGTTTTAGATGTGTTATTATGACCATGAGTGGAAAGCTTGCAAGGAAATATAGAAGACCTGAAAATTGTAAAACTATGACCATATCGGTAGTTGCCACTTGCCACCATAGTGACAAGCCATTCTTGTGTGAGTGAAACAACGAACTCAAGGGCTTCGAGTGTCTGGGAATTTCTTGGATAATTAAATCTATACGAGGGCCTACGTATCCTACTAAAATGATCTTCTCCGTGCAACCAGCTATAGGTTCAACCTTTGTGTTCTCCAGTACTCGTACTCGAGTACTTGTTCTTGTCCGCGTACAAGTACGAGCGCAGCCAATTGCAAAAGTACTGGAGGGTTACAGTACCGGTACTCGAGTATACCAGTATTGATATTAGCATAGTACCAGCGTAATCTGCAATCTGCACTCGCACAAATTGCAGGATTGCGCATCAGCAAACAAACGTTAGGAATGGCAAGGATCGAAAGGACCACAACATCAGTGTATTAAGTGCAGGAATGCATGTGACTCGAAACTGAAACATTTATAGCATTTTGTTTCAAAGAACAACAAGTACTTGACCAGCCATGTCGACGTCGAAGAAGGAAGTCAAACTTGAGCCGCAACGATTAGAGCTGTCGCTGAATCCGGAAGATGGTTCTCTACTGACAGCTCCTCTGTCTAGAGTTCTTATTGCTGCCACGGATGGATTGTACACAGATCTTTCCAACATGGTGAACGGAGAGCTACAAGTGACGACAGCCAAACCAGCGGACGACGACGATCCCGAGGGACCACCTGCGTTGACGCTGAAAAAGGAGAAAATGTCAAATCTTAGTTTTTCGCAACGGCGCCATGAACTTTCGTGGCGATTGGCCCGACACGGCAAGGCTTTGACCCACGTAGCGGCACTGACAGCTGCTTTATACAGCACCGAAATGGCCCAGGCCACAATCGTGTCGACCAAAGCCTTAAAGCATGCTCGAACTGCGTGGGTTCAAGCTGATGAAGCTCAGGACGCGCTTTACTTTTTTCACGCACAGCTCTTTCCAGCACGACAGGCGCCACACGATATCTATGGTGCTCTTGACATACTTAAGGAGGGCAAGTGGAAAGACTTGCCGACAGACTTAAAATTAGTCATGGATCGCTACGAGTCATCTCAAGAACACAAGTGGTCTGCTCATGAGGTAAAGGAGCGCTGGCACATGGCGGTACGCGACAAGCTGATCCGTGGCGAAGTGGCTGAACGTAAAAGACTAGGAGTTCCAACTCTATGGAAAGTCGCAATAAATGGTGGAATCGTACGGTTGACGCACGGAGTTCCCAAAGAAATAGGCAACCAAACCTTATACCCGCTAGAAGCTCACTTGACAGTCCTGTCCACAGTTGTTCCAGCACAGTGGATGTTACTGTCGGTAGAGGTTAGAGCACAAGCCAAAACTGGCGAGTCCAACCATCAATTGGACACGTCAAATAAACAACGCTATGGGTTGCATCGGTTGTGCGCCAAGGCCATGGCAGAGGAAGAGAAACGGGGTGAGGAAGAGGATCGCCTGAGTCATCCTCTCGATTGTCTTTTTCAGGTTGCTCACAACTTTTCGCTCTCGTGGCGCTTGGAGATTCTCAATGCCCAAGCACAAGCGTTGAAACGAGGTGTTTGGTCGTCCAAGTCAAGCCTTGAGGTGACCCCCGTGAAGTTCTTCACGGAGGGTGATATTCTGGGTGTTGTGAGCGTTTCGTTTTGGAGAGTCGATGATCGTTATGGCCCGCCCAGAATGAACGCTCTGAACCATACTGTTGGAGGCGACCTCGACGATGAAACGCCACCAACAGCCAACCAGTTGACACTCTCGATACAAGCAGTGTCCAACTTGGGTATCAAAGTGTTTCTCAGCGGTGGAAAAACTATCCTGGACCGCGTCAAGTACCAGTCTCATACTCGAACCACATTCGAGAACTTGCTGGACGCAACCTCGAATCCATTTGCTTTGTCTGCGAGCAACGCTCTCTTGGCGGCGACAACGCTTTGCGCCGAACAGCGTTGCCATTCGATGGTGGAAGCCCTGCAGCCCCTGCACGGAGAACGTTTACTCCCATCTTGGATGCATTTGACCGTCGAGTCGGGCAGCATAGCGGTTGCTGCAAGTGTTTCATACAGTTCTTCCGGCTCGAAACAAGATTTGACTTCCGTTGTATTGTTTCGCCTCGCCTGCGATGTTCGATCTGGAAGCTTTGTTGGGACTTTTTGTCGCTCAGCTAAGCTTCTCCGTTTGATGGCTTCAAATGAGCCAACAGCGAGCGAGTGCACGGCTCTTCGTGCTGTAAAAATGAGTCAGAATCGACGTCGAGCGGACGCTTCTCACTCATCTGGTCGACTCGTCCGCGACGCCTTTGAAGCCCTTACCCGATCCATGAATTTGCTTGGTACTAGGACTGGAGTCGGTGGCACTTGGTTGGACAAGGATGATAAGGCAGCGCTGCTACGTGAGAGAGCCATTCACGTTGCTTGCAAAGACGCGAAGAATTCTCTTGTTGCGTGTTGCGGAATGGCGGTTGTGTACGGTCTCTGTGCCCTAGCAATCGGCGTTGCCACAGGGATAACAGCTCAACCAGATCTCTGTGGTGGCACGATTGAGTCAGCCGACGGTAGAACATTGCTCCCAGTTCCGCCAATTGGATTTGTCTTTGACCAACACATCGCGCACCAGCAGTACACAACTCCGGACGGCGAAACGAAGGAGAAAGTTCTGATAGAGCGCGAAACATTTGCCCTTAGCTGCAGCGTGGATGACGATGCGATCATGATTCTTGCCTTCAACATTTCTTTGACGGTTGAGTCGCCGTCATCGTGTAAGTCAAACATTACAAGTGCCTAGTTGATATGCGCCTACAAACTCACTGCTAACCACCTTGGAAGTCCCAACCAGGACCAAAATTTCTGAGGCTGTCCTCGAATGCGCGGAAGATATCGGATTTGAGGAGGGCGAGCCAACCGCGAAGAGAATGAGAACCGAGGACAATGGTTCAGTCCAGATCCCGAGCAACAGCAGGTCCATCGTTGAATCGATTGGGAGGTTTGCAGCCGTTCTCTGCCAGACCTTGCATTCCTAAGGTGATGATCTTTGGCCGGACCTAGCAGCATAGTACAACGGAAGTGACAAACCCTGTACAGGAGGTCATGTTTACTGTAAAGAAGGCTAAGCTTTTGTCTGCACTCTGCACCTCATTTTTGTCTGTACCTCATTTCTGCCATCTGGTCAGCGGGTAGTCTTTGGATGACTTCGTTAAACATCTCAACGATCTCATCGAACTCTAGTCTATCGAGCGGATTCTCCTCCCAGCACTTAACCATGAGATGCTTCCAAGGGCAATCCTGCGGTACCGGCGGTCGAAGGCTTTCATTTGCGACTTTAGCTATGATCTGGGTGGTTTCGAGACCCTGGTACACTTCTTCCCTTGTTGCCAGCTCCCAAAGCACAATGCCGAAGCTGTAGACGTCGCTGAACTTGGACGATCGAGCATGTTTGATAACTTCGGGAGCCAACCAACATGCCGTGCCGACACCGTGCGTCATTGTCCTTGAGCCTGAAAGAGTCGCCCTGGCAGATCCCCAGTCTCCAATCTTGGCGATAATGGTCGATTCTGTTTCCATTTTGTGATCAGGGTCTGCCGACAATCGGAGCATCATACCCGACGGTGACTTGTCCCTTTGCGGTGAAGTCACGTCCGACTCCGTGAACGTTTCGTGAACGAATATATTGTGACTCTTTAGGTCGCGATGAATGATCGGAGGATCTTGGTTGTGTAAATACGTCATTCCTTCCGCCACCTGTAACGCCAAGCTGAGTCTGAGACCGAGCGGAAGAATTCTCTCCTGCTCGTCCAACAGCTGTCGTAGACTACCGAGCGAACAGAGCTCACTGACAATCCAAATAGCTTGAGCAGTTAATGAGCAACCAAAAAGCTGAAGCACATTTGGATGTCGGAGAATCGCCATCATTCCGGCCTCACCAATAATTTCTTCAATTATTTCACCTTGCATTGCAGATTTTCCAGCAACTGCAGCTTGAGCGAACACGAATTCCTTGACGGCAACCTTGGCGCTCCGCCATTTTGCGCTCCACACTCGTCCGAAAGTACCCTCTCCGATGATGCGCTGTAGAAAAATCTCCTGAGGATCGATCAGGGTGAGCAAGTGAGGGTGTTGCACATGTCTTGTCTGCATTGCCCTTTGGTAAGCCTCCGTGATGCTCGTGTGTTCGAGCGCACTGTACGTTAGAGTGTCCAGCGAAATCCCCTTCAGCTGGGCATCCCTTGCAAATATTGACACTATAGTTGACGAGACATTTCGATTGCACATGATAGCCATCACCATTCCAATAATTGTTCCAAGAGCGACGCAATACACCACGATAGTATAGTCAAGGCCTGCCTTTTCTCTTGAAGGTTCATGATCTGGTTCTGGCATCATTTGCGAGATGGCCATGATGGCACCTCGGACATGATCTCCAGACAGATTTTCAGTCACTGGTACGTAGACAGGAACTGCACTACCCGAAGTCGTAGGGGAGCTATGACTGAAGACAGAAATAGTCTTGGGCTCCACAGACTGATCTGGACTTTTCTTGTAATACCACCTGGCAACAAGATTATCGCCAGCAATGAAAACATTGCCACTGTACTCTCCGAATCCGTTCGCTAACGCATGAAGAGGCTCATCATGCCCGTCAAATCCGGGCAACCATGACCAATTGAAGTCGTGAATCGGATTGTCTGTGTTGAAATCATCGCTGGGAATATCGTCTCCGTGTTGAAATCTATCGGTTCTTTTCTTCAACGTGGCTTTCAAAACAGCAATAGTGTACGGACGAGTGGTGTCTGGCCAAGTTGTAGACGGGGTGGTTTTGCCAGCAACCATCAAACCATAAGGTGTGAGGAGCATGTTTCCGCCTCCAGTAGGTTGCACTGTGTGTGACGCATCAGCCAAGCACGTCCATCTGTTTGCATTGATTTCGTATGCGGCCAGCCCGTAGCAAATTTCATTTGTATTCGTCAATCGCTCAAAGGATCCCATCACATAAAGTACACCTGCTTCCTCGTCGAGTTGAAGGGCTGTCCCGACGCCATCTTGTGTCCTGTTTGTCATGGACAACCCTCCTCCAGGATGAGCGACCAGATGCCCAGAATCTCGATCATAGATAGCCAACCCAGATGGTACATTCCTACCATCAATGGCATTAAACTTACCAGTCACGTGCAGCTGTCGGCGTTTTGAGTCCCAAGCGAGGGCGAGCACTGTCACTGTGCACCACGAACAGGTAATTTGACCAATGTTTAACGGGAGCCACACTTGGTCGACAGCGTTAAAATGAGCGATATTGAAAATCTTGACAAATTCGTGCCGTTCCTCGCTCCAGACTTGAGTCATAAACGACCCTGCCACGTAGACATCTTGCGGCCCTGCAAGGGACGCTGTGGTAATCTTCATACCTTTGCTCAAAGCGCTGTTGCAGAGACCCTCACCGACCTTTGACAGTTCAATTCCATTCCATTTTCCAACAGAACAATAAGTAACCTGACTATTTGCCTGTGTTGTGTCAAACGCACCAACGACAATAAGCTCTCCTGATCCACGTGCCTGGGTGGTTGTACCAGGACTGCAAGACTGGAACGTTAGCAACTCGAGCTGTGGGCGATTACTTGACGTTCAAACTTACATTGCGCGGTCTGCAAGGGAATTCAAAAGCGAAAGGTCTGAGGTGTGGTTTGCAAGGAGGGAGTACACTTCACCACCGGAATACGAGTTGTATAGGCTCAATTGTAGGCGCGCCTTGAGGCTCCATTCATTTGTCTGAAGACTTAATTGAGCGATATTGCACGGAAAGTCATCAACTGACATTTTCCCTGCTATGACAAGTCTCGGAGTCACAGTTTGTCCCTCTGAAAGCTTTCGACCTGCTTTTGATTCTCCAGGAGAGGTGTTTCGGCTCTTGTCGCCCCTCTTGCCGAACAGGTCCAAGTATGCCTCAACCCCAAACTTCTCCATTGCACCCCCTCGAACAGCATTATTGCTACGTAGGGTGCACGTTGGGTCCGGACAAGTCTTGGACGATGAAAACCAATTTGAAGGATTTGATGGCCCGAAATGAGTAATCATATCCCAATCTTCCGATACCCGCATGTTGGAAACGAGAATGAAAACCAGCGCAAGTATTAGACCACCAATCCCCCCAATCGCCGCTCCGATAGACGCAACCTTCCAAAAATCTGAGACCTCTTGCCTCGATCGATTGTGTATAATTTGCTGCAGGTATTGCATATCAGGCGTCTCCACAATGGGCTCCAGGGGTTGCCGCGTCATATTAAGGGTAGTAACTGGCGACAGTGTTTGTCCTTTCTTCTTTTTTCGCCTCGGATCTTTGGTGAGTGGAGGGGGTGTGTGCGTTTTCGAAATATGCATCCCACGACACGCGCAGTGTCTCCCTCCTGAGCAGCCCTTAAGGTGCATGACTGGCTCTGGTATGTGTGTGTATCCAGCAACATCGCTGGGCGAAGCGTTGGCCACAAGCGGCTCCTTCATAGCTGGTATATTGATCCGATGAAGCAAAACACTCGATGCGCGATGTTTCGATTCCACAGGGATATGTAAAAGCACCTGAGATTCAAATAGCGGTAGTTCGTTTGTGTCGACTCAACAATCAGGGAAAGGAAGCACCCGGGACGTCTACTCGAGCTGGTAATAGTTAATGTTGTTAGTACAAAGGGACGTCGTTATGCGAAAGAGCGGGATCCGTACGCCTGAGAGTTGGTGGGTTGGGCTGTGGGCTGTGGCCTGACATGCGAATCAAGCACCTACGAAGAGTTTATCTATTGAGCAGTATACAGTTTATGGTTTATGCTATACACTGTACCTGGTAAATAATACCCGCAATCTGCACTCTCAGCACGCAGCATTATGACAGATATGGACATCGAAAAGCAACGATGTCAAAAAGGGCAATATTGAAAATTACATGCCCAGAAAGAATGAAGTGAAGGGACGTCATGATTGACGTCATTTAACTGCATTTTATATGGTTTCCGATTTGGCGCCGAAGGACTCCAAATTGGCAGTGATACTTATGATTGAAATTGTTGTTAGGATTATGTGCTGATGTTTTAACATCATTATGTGGGACGTTTGTAGGGAAACACTATATATATCAAAGCACCCAAAGGAGTAATATGATGCATAATGCATATGCATTGCGTCAAGATCCAAAAAGAATAAGACCTAAGGACTGCAAGAGAAAGACCGACAATATCCCGATTGGACCGCACGACTCATTCGTCTATGCTTCCTGACTTGACTTCTTTTTGGGGACTCGGCTAAAGATCTGGCGGAACGGTTCGGAACAGGGACTTGTTCCAATCGTCACCTAATCACCGACCTACGTGATCGACTTTGCGGGTTTCTACCACCACCCAAAAGGGAATCATTCTCTAGGAGACTCAGAATGTCAACATCTTGCACGGAATGTCGAACCTGGACCTGATCTAAATCAGTTTTTTTCTGGAGTCCTTGAGTGGCAAATGGCGAACCGCTGGAACCATTTCCGGGGTTTATGGAAGGGAGTTTCAACCGTTGATGATAGGAAACAAAGGCATCATCATACATGTCGTTTGGCATGATTGCGGAGCTGTAACCTCGTGGATGGCTCACACCACGCGCAGTCCGATCACTGGGATCGTGGCGGACGAGCAGAGACGACAGATACGAAAATCCAAGGTATCCGTCAAAGAAAAACAGTCCAATCATGCTGAAACCCACCATCATAAGACCCAGAAAAGGGTTGCAGAGCGTTCCGGGAGGCGATGGTTCGAGCGGTGATTCCATGCTATCAACTTGAGGTAACAGCCAATCAAGGGAATTTGCGATAATCTGGATGCCAGCATCGTATACATTGCGAGGGTAAAGGACTCCATCGTAACTCTCACTCACTCTACCACGTGAATAGCTAGGTCCGTCCAGAACGAAATCAGCGCTTTCTTCCACGTCAAGATCAATATACATCTGTCGTATTCCTGAGATAGCCATCTCATTCATTTGACTGCGCTTTTCGTCTGTTCCCAAGGCTGCCGTGTTGACAGTCGTAGGTGTGCACCAAATAGTCGGGGCAGTCGCAAACTCAAGTTCCTTCGACAGCTTTTGAACTGAAACCTTATGCGACGCTTGATCTTCGTCCGTCGCCCAGACATGGAGTCGGTCAAGCGTTCCACCCCCCACAACTATTAAGTCTGCTTGCTTTTGTCCAGCACTCTCCTTCGTTCTTACGTCCCTCAGTTTGGAGACTTGATCAAATGCAAGAGGAGCCCACTTGTATTCCAAGCGGATGCTGCCAATCCCTTTTGAAACATCCGCGTGATTCGCCATTGTTGAGTCAAACCTCCCGCTATTCACGTCTCCAAGACGGCGACAAAGTGCATGGTACAAGCTCCGGATCGTCAAATCTCCCACGAAAATGATTTTACGGTGAGCTAGTTTCTGTTGCAATTCCTGAGCTGCACGTGGCCGAAATCTGCATTTCAGACTGGCTCTCGTTTGCCTCCATCCCCAATGCATAGACGCTCCTTCTTCACACGCTCCGTAGTATCCTCCAACAGACAGGTAGCGACTGTGATAGCCACGCTGAAACTCATTGCAAGAGCTGACCGGAGCCCATATGCCATCATTGACGAAGGCTTCACAAGACCGCAAAAGTGGTCCGTTTCCCCCAGACGCCGCTGCCATTGATAATATGTGCCACGTAATGCCTAGCACCAAGACAACCATCGTTCCAATGATTGGCGGACTAGCTTTCAAAACGGGGGTTTCTTCTTCTTGAGGTGTCTCAACCGACAGCTGCCTTCCAACGTTCTTATATTCAGTCCAGGTTACTGCCATAATGATTTGATAGGCAATCATTCCTAAGAGCAAGATTACGATGGTAACCACGTTGGCACCCGATAGCTCCATTGAATCCAGGGAGTAAGCAAGAACGTAAAACCCAAGTCCGCATGTGCCCAATATCATCAAAGATCGAATGCATTTCTTATCGTCATCCGATGGAAACATCATCCCACAGAGAATGGCCGTCAAGTTGTTGACAGTTGATGCTACTGCAAGGAGAAGAATCAACGAGACTATGGCATTGCACTTTGGATATCCAGGAACCAAGGTCAAAGCGGAGAGTCCATCATTTGTGAGGAAGAAATAATGATGAAACAAGTATGTCTCGAGTGAAAATTTGCCCAACGTTTTCAACATTCTCAAGTGATGCTCCCTCAAGAAGGGCGTCATGTTGCGGAAGTATACGTAACTCAAGACCGGCAAGAACGCAAAATACGAATGTGTTGAGTCAAAGGCAAGCTTCGCGTTAGAAAACGGTCCGTAAGTCCACAACGCCAAGGCGATGAGCAGCGACCCAGCAACAGTGCTCTTTGCCAACGCCAGCATTTGGTCGGATAATGATTCCATTTTCTCAAGGAGCAGCGTCGTTATGGGATAGTTGATAGCATAGATGATACCAACAAAGGATATCCAATGATGCATGTGACTGTGATAGTACCATGACCAAAGTGCTCCATCAGGGAGGATTTCGGTAAGGGTGGCCCTCGTGAAAAAGGGACTAAATAGTGCGTCAAAGAGTCCCGTATCAAAATCCCACAGACAATAGACAAAGGCAGCCAACGCTAATAGCTTCATACGGAGCCCATATTTGGAGTAATTTGCCACTTGATTGACCTTCATTGCAGCGAAGGTCATCGCAAATGCCATGGTGTGCAAAGGACAAACGTAGTACAAAATGTATGGTCGACTCATTGTTGCACACAAAAGGAATGCTGTAAAGTTCAGTCGAAACAAGACTTGGAGGATGCGACCCACGCGATAACTGTTGCGTGTATAGAAATACATGGCGTGACCAAAGCCGGTCATGAAGACGAAGCATGAAGCACCAACTTGGGACACATTGTGAATGAGGTTCACGTCGCTATTGTAAGTTACAGCATCAGTGAGCTGGAACAAAAGAAAGCCAGCAGACAACAGTCCTTTCCATTCCAGCGACTGATGTATATTCAAAACATCTGCAAGTGAAGTGACTGCGGCAGATTTGATAGGTAGGGTACTTGACTTGCCCGATATCCGACCACGACTGCGAGCACTTTTGGCTTGCGCTTGAGCTGGCGCTGATTCATCCTCGTCCAAAAGCCGCACATCCTCCAGGTCGTGAGCTGCAGCACCCATGTCACGATCATTAAATTGTTTGCTGGGGACGCGTGATTCTTCGTCAAGAGTATCCAAGAAGGTGCTTTTACGGAGTGCGTCATTTGAATTGATGTCCTCTACTTCACCGCTGCGTGAGTTCAGGCTCGATCGATTGCTATTTTCACTCCTGACACTACGACGGGTGGCAATCGATGGCAACTCCGATGCAACCGTCAGACCCCCGTCACGCTCTGAGTCACTGTCCCCACTCATGCCAGCCCGTGATCCGACTTGCACTTGTCTACTTTTCAGACTTGTCTTCGGATTTTTTCCGTCATTCCTTTGCACAGACATAAATGCAAAGAACGTCATGATCAGCACCAGAAATCCTAGATAATCTTCATCGAACAATGCTCGATCCGCGTGTGGGAACGGGGGGTGGTGTTCTATTATATATGTCACAAGCATAATCATCCCTAGCAGCATCAAGTGATACAGTAACACGAAGATACTGACAAACGAGTTTTCAACCGGGGAAATAGAGTTGTGGCGTTGAAAGTTGCTGGCGATCAAAATGGCGCGGCTATCCCCGAGAAGAAACGTGCGTGCCGCCATGGCCGCTCCAACGAATGTTACTGTCCCAAAACACAAAATCATTGCGACGGTGGACGGCGTCGCATTCGACAAGATGTCGCCATCATCCGACATGATAATAACAGAGCTCCCAGGCACCTAGCGATCGACTGGGGTCGTTGCAGCAGGTTGTGGCACTGCGCTCTCGTGCTCCCTGACAAACGTCTTCAATGGGATAATGATGTTTTCACGGCGATCAAAAGTCACAGCGATTCTCAGCAATTCTGTCTCTTCATATTTTTTGTTGTATGGATGACTTGAAATCGTGACCTCCGAAGCTTTCGTACAGTACTACTTTACAGTACAACTGTACAACTACAGAATGCTCCAGTAGAATAATGGAGGGTTAGTTAACAGTACCGGTAACTGCAGTACCACCCTTAGTAGAAGTTACATTAACTCTACTTTAATGACTCTGGACTCTGGACTCTGGAGTCTCTGGAGTACTTGTACCTGGTACATCGTACCTGGTACTGTACCTGGTACCTGGTATCTGGTACAAGTATGTACCACGAATCTTTAGTCATCATTTGTTCCTCGTGTGACCTAGAGTACTTGTAACAGGATCATCTTGTATGAAAGTGCCCTCATGTTATCCTTGCAAAACAACAACAGCAAATTGTGTTGGTTCTATTTTGCATCCGTCATTCTGGACAACAAGGCAAAGAACGGCGAGTAGTGAGTGGGGTTTGTAACAAGTGCAGCATCGTCAAACTCGCTCAAATACAGCAGGTGGAACAAACTCCTCAACCAGTTGGTCAGCTGTGTGGGCTTGAGTTATCAGGAGGAATACAAGCATCAACTAGCAGAGAGGGCACAAATAACATGGTATGTGCTATGAATAAATGGCATTGAAGTATGTACAAGTGGATAATGGGTCATCACTAGTAAGGGAATATCCCTGAACATAGCTAGTAGCTAGTGGTAGGTGACCATCTCACTTGGAAGGGGATCATGTCTAACAAACCAATCACATCCAAATTGCTGAGACAGAACATTCTAATGCTCTAATCAGTCATACAAAGATGGTTTTGAATTGATGCTGCCAAGCAAACTTGCAATCGTCTTTCATGGATGTCAGAAAGTTCAGTCCAGTACATTGGTTAGTATAGTATCAGCATCATTATATGTTCTGGTTAATGGTGTGGAAGACACACTCATAAATTGATACCTGTGCACCCACAACTTACTGGAAAAGTGACAGGGATGACAACATAGGAGTATTTGTATCACATGGTGTGGGAATGTGAACATGTAGTAAGTTGTTCTTTACAAGGAACTCTTTGATTTGTTTGTGATGGGAAATTTAGTATGGTAGGTGAACTCAAACTTTGTGATCTCCTAACTATGAAGACCTGCCAATTACTCAGACATAGAGGGCAAAGAAATCTTGGCAGTAGTGCCTTGTTGGACTGGCAATTTGATGAGTGCAACCACAAAGTCTTGTGTGATTGGTGGGTACACAGCCAAGCACTGGTAAACAGTAGGCTCAAGGGTAGTAGAACCTGCAAGATGACTGCATCATAACATTGAGGGTGGTTCATTCAACATTATATTGTACACCCAACATCCTCCCCTATTGAGGTACCGTGCAGCAGACCGTATCCTTGTTGTCTTTGGAACATAGGAAACACCTTTTGGTTTGGGGTGTCAAGAAGGCATTGGTTTGGAATAGTTTTGTGGAATCTTTAATATACAATAGAACCGCACCCCGTGTTTCACTCAACCTCCTGTTCCATCATGTAAATGAACTTTGAAGGCATTAAATGTATAGCCTAAAGCATGCTCTAGCCCTGGTCCTGGGTCAGCTACCTTGATATATATGTGTCCTACCTTTTACCACCCAACTTGGAATTGTCATAAGGAACAATCTGTTGTTGTTCCTGCACCGTGCTGAGCAACCGACAAAAGTTGCCATGTTCTTGAGCCTGTTGTTGTTCACATTTAGGTGGTTGTTGTAAATCCGCAACATGCAATGCAGACAGTGAAATCCAAGGTGATTTTTCTTTTCACCAGTATTTATCCCTCTACAGCAGAATATGGTTAGCAACTGGCTACCATTGAGCCTAAGCAGCCAGAAAAAGCAGATTCTGAGCATTGTTGAGTGTGTTACTTGTAGAAACGCTTCTTTTGCGGCGGTTGTTGAAGCAACATCTTAGCTATCAATGATCTGACACTGGTTGAACTTGCAGAAGAAGACATGAATGATCTCATCACTAATCCAGATGCACAATCCAAGATTACTCAGTATGACACACAAGAGCAGGAGTGTAATCAGAGTTGAAGGCTGACAATGGGTATTCACCAGGCCATCACTTCATTGTCAGAACAATGGGCACCACTCTTGAACCATTTCCACTAATTCAAGAATGAACAGCGTAAGATAGATGAAAGCAGTATTGGAATACCTCGTGGAATCTGGGATTCTCCAGATGCAGAGACACAGCAGTATTCTTGTTTTACCTGTCATGAGTGTCAGGCAAAACAGTCATGAGACAAACAATGTTTTCCATCACAACTTTTGCTTGAATAAGAGCAGACCTAAGGTCCAAAACACCAAGAGTTTGTGAGAGCCGTTACTTTTCCAATCAAGTCTGCTGGGCACAGACCCGGTACTTCCGGTAGTACTAGGATTTGATAGCGTAAACTTGTACGGAGGGCATTATAATTACACTAGACCCGAAGTCCCTAGTGCAAAGGGCCCTGCCGTTTTAACGGAAGGGGGGTGGTATTAGCCTCAACAAGAATAGCATCCATGATTTGGAAGCAATATCTCAGGATGTAACCTGCTCAGTCTTTGTCTCCGTGAAGCCAAAGCACGCACTTGCGAACAAGAAACGAAGATTGCAGAGTAGTTGCGTGGACTATTGAATACCTATTGATACTCAGCAGGGAGGGTGAATTTCGACAGAGTATCTTCTGCTTGCTTTCCCATAAACAAGTGACCCGTGATCGGCATAAAATCCCACATGAGCTGCAGTTCGACGTCCTTGCCACGCAACTCATCGGATTGATCCACCAGAGCATACTTGACAAAGACGTTGTCTGCCTGAATCACTTTGTTAGTATCCGTGGCTTCCACAATCTTGTCCCACAATACAACGTGATTCTTTGGGTTTGTGTCCGTCTTATAGGAAGCTATGACGTAGACAAAGATTTGCTTAATATTCCAGTGAAATGCAGGTTCCATGTCGACATGAATATCAAACGACAGCAGAGCTCGGTCTACTCCTCCATGCGATTTCAGCGAACGCATTGTGTTGAGATCCAGCTTATGAATAACTGCAAGTGCAACACAGTGAGAATCAGGATTGGGTGGACAGTCTTTCATCACAAAAAGGATACGTACTCGGCTTATGTTTCAGAGAATGGCCGAGCTTGGAAATCGCAGCTAGGCAGGACAATCCCAAGAGGACTGAAAGTCCGAAGAAAACCACTGCATTCAAACGGACCCAAACAGTGTGCATGCTGGCTGCTGGCATTGCTGTTTGCTTCAAATAATAACGCGCTTAGGCAGTGTCCGGACAAGAAAAACTTGGCACCAAGTTTCGAAGTTTCGAAGTGCTCGAACTAATCGACTCGTGAATCAACTTCGATTTCTGAGTTAGTGGGACTCGCCTTTCGCGACTTCTCGATTCGAACCTAACGAAAGCCTTTTATCCAAGTTTGGGATGCCAAGTTTCATATCCTATTAAGCTTGTAATTTTAGACCACTCATTTCAATTGAGATTTTGTTTCAACATTAACAGATACGCCCGTCATGCGAATGATGCCACACTGGTTTGTGCAAGATTCTTCTCCATTTGTTTGTTCATATCATTGACGACTACGATAAACCAAGCTGCATGATCGAATTCGAGAGGCTTGCTCCATTGTTTTCGAGACAATTGAAGAGTGTGAGGAGAGCAAGGCCAAAGTGACGCACATCGGAAGTGCTCACTTGCTTCGCAACCTTTTCTTGGCGGTTCGAATGGGGTACCCACCCTGTCAAAAGCAGGAATGGCGATTTCCAGTATCCATTCCAGTCACTTCAGTATCAGTGTTCATCCAACAACGCGTTCATTATTATGATGCCGCCAGAACCATTCCCAATCTTGAGAAGTGTGCACGCGTGTTCACTTTCGGAATGATTTTGCGACCACGTGAATAGCTTCAAAGTTCACGTGGTGATTTGAGAGCACTTCTGTAAACCAGCCCCATGTTGGAAGGATGCTGGAGTGGTTAATCATTCCAGGTTTTCTACATGTCCAAGGCGATCACTATCTTCCAGAAGATTGATGGCCCAAACATGTTTGCATGTTTAGTGTGCATGCCGTGTACTAAGAGTAAAATGCGACGACGGCGACGACGAGGAGAAATTGAGGGCGAAGCAAGCATGACATCCATCAGATTTTGTGATCTATCTAATTGGAGAGCATTTTCTGAGCAAATATGGATGAGCAAAGTAAAGTGGAACCTCATGTTTGAACAACTTGTGGACAAGTGACGAATCATCGATACTCTGTCGAGAAATCCAAGAACAGCACATACGCGTTACACATTACACTAATAAAGTACTTCAAACACTCCTTTCAAAACCCTGAGCAAAGTAGGTAATGTTACAACTCTAGTAGTATTATCCCTTCAAAGGTCGCGTTATCAAGCAGTGTTTCGTTCGTTCATGTCCGCACCAAACTTTAACGCAATACACTGGGAGAGTGACGAAGTGAAAGAAGAGGAGCATAGATGTTTGGTACTGGTACTCTACAAAGTGCTTTGTATCATACTGTCGAGACGTATGCATACTGTACATGCATGCTACACGTCCAGTGACGACGTGACGAGTACTGTAACGACCACGAAGTACTCACCTGCGACCTACTAACGAAAACTTGGGAGTTCAAAACTTGGAAACTTCGAACGGACGTTTTCTTGTCCGGACGACACTCATGGAAAAGAAAATGGAAGTTGAAATTATCTGGTTATGCGCCCTTGGAACTTCGTACGAAGTTTTGTTGTCCGGACACTGCCTTACCAACGAATTTGGACAACGAGGGCGGTGCTTTTCGATCGGTTGTCGGTGAGTCCATCCTGCTGAAGGTCAGAGGTCAGAGCACAGAGCAGGGCTCAATCCAATCATGGGCTTTCTACTTCAGTGCATCGTGCCTTCGCCGTACGGTCGAATACAATTGGCACGTGGAATGCCGAAAACGCGGAATGCATGAGAGTCCAGCGACCCCTGACCGTCGGTCATGCTTTCGCGATTGTACTACTGGTACCTGGTACGAACCGCATAATGGTATGTAACCATGAGGAGCGTACGGCTGGTTGCAATAAATGAAAACTTATAGTAGCCCACGTAGACCCTAGTACAAAAGAATAGCATTAACCCTGTCGAACTAAAATTATCACGGCAAATTGCACGCTTCGTTCGTCTCACAATGGCGCTCAAAGATCTCTCAAGATCTCCGTTGTTTTTTGAGCTGCCGTATTTCCACGAGAGTTTATAGACTTGTGTTCAAGTCCATGAATGAAAACCGTTCATGGAAATACTGCAGCAATGAAATTCACAAAGTTATGGCAACATCGGTGAACATGCTGCGCTCATTGTGGAAATGCCATACGACGGTCTCACGCGCCATGCTTTCCAAAAAAATTCAGAACGAGATGTTTAGTATGGCTCAGTACGTAGAATCGTTAAATGTCAAGTAAATCCATACGAGGGTCTACGCATCCTACGAAAATCATCATCATGATGCAACCAGCTTTATGTCATATGATACACACTTCAGTACCAGTAGTGAGAGAGTACCGGTATGCATACCAGGTACTCCAGTACAGGTTTTCAATTACTGTATAACACTGGATGATGAATGAGTCATCATACAGTAGAGTATGACATATGACATACAAAAAAAGTGTGTACCTGGAGTGTACCTGGTACTTTCCGACCTGATCTATGCATATATGAATATATGACATACACAGTATGTATGCTGTGCCGGTAACTTCATTTCTGTCTACGGAACTGCCTGTAGTATACCTGTAATTTGAGTATGCTGGGAGTCCCGCTGCGTGCTGGGTACTGGGTATGGTTAACATTCGGAGTGGGGAGGGGCGAGGCGCGAGACTGATGTCTATAAACAACTTTATCTCTGCATTCCCCTAATAACTTGTAGAATCATTTGCAGCGGCCTACGCAAAGTCGGATCACCTTGCTGCATCTTGGCCTCAATACTTGCGACCAACTGCGTCAAAACAGGCGGAACATGTCGGGAAATGCTGGTGTCGGATGGATCGAGCGTCAGCGAAATCTCTTGCAACCACATCAATTCGATCTTCAGGTCATCATCGCTTGAATTCACCAGTGCTGCTCCAAGCTGCTGCATCAAGCAAAGTAATATAGGTTGAGTCAACGCTGGTTTGTTGCCACCAAGAACTTCCGAAACGTTGGCGTTCTTGCAAACAAATACTGCTATCTCAGCTGTCGTCGCTGACACAGCCTTGGTGAAGGCGGCATCGTACTTTCGACTTTTTAACAAGTCAAGGATTTCAGTGCGAACAATCTGGATTGGGTCAGCAGACGGCGGCTGTGGCGATGCTTCAGTCTGCCGCTGCACACTATCACTTCCAGTCTTCAATTTTGCCACTTCTACAGTCAAGGATTGCACCATTGCAGTCAAGGCATCGATCTTCGCATTCAAATCATCGTGTGACTTTTGCGGCGCCGCTCGGGATTCAATGGCAGCGCCAACTTGAGAGAACATCTGTCGAGTGGCTGCTTCAAAAGCAGGGATCATCATTGATTTCATGCTCTGTCAGAAAGATCAAGTTAGAAGAATTCCTGTGAAACAACCAAACAAGTACAACGAGACCCACCTCTGTGAACGCTTCCTTCAGTGGTTCTTCAACACCATTAGACACAGCCTGGATAATTGTATTTGCCTTGACAATTTCGGCGTTCTTCACAAACTTTTCCATGGATACCTGCAATGGTCGAACAACGGACTGCTCAACAGTCGTGCTCACAGCTTTGCTGAGCTCGGGCAGTACCACCTGCTTGATCTCTTGACGAACTGCACGCTGAATCTCAGCTACAATGATCTTTTCTTGGAGCTTGAAGTAAGACGTGATGACCTTCTTCAAGGACTCTTCCAGTCCGACTTGAGTCGCAGACGGTGGTGTGAGTGGGGGTTCACGGTCTCTCTTCAAAATCGCTATTTTGCCATCGGCAGAGGGCACTGGACCAGCGGGAAAGGATGCACCTGCCTTATCTTTTCCCTTAGTCTTTGGCGAAGCAGCTCGCTGGGCTTTCACTTTCTTTTGCTCTCGCTGCTTGTCGGTATTCCCTGGGGCAGTCTCGTTATTGGTATTCGACAAGATCGCCATAGGGGACAGCAAGCCAGATCCTTCTCCCGATAAAGCATCTTTAGGATTAGGAATAGAGAATAAGCCAGGAGGGAGCGTAGTTTGAGCAACGCTTGACACGGATGGAGTCGGTGGTGGCGCAACTGGGACATCCATTTGCCTTTGTGGCTCAGGTGTTGCCGAGGCAGATGTCTTTCCAGCAAGGTTACCAAGCCAATTGTCGAACGGGTTGTGGCTCTCCACAGGAACGCCAACACCATCAGGCGGCGGGAGAGATGATGGATCAGGAGCCGCATACTCCTCCTCAGGGTCCTCTTCGTCGTCTTCAAGCTCAGAATCTTCTTCATACATACCATACGGGTCAACAGGGCGACAGCGCTCGTTCTTCGGGAGAAGTTCGACTCTGATTCCCGGACTACCAGCTTCCCATTCATAGTTGGGTGGCAATATCATATAATGTGGAATGTACATGTCTTGCACCATCTTGCTCTGTAGAACATAAAAGCGAATATCGAAATCGAACCCACCATCCTCATCGTCATCATAGTCGGCGGCCGGGACGACAGTTGTGGACCAAGAGTAAGTCGGGAACTTCGTCTTAAAAGCAACGACATGCTGAAAGCGTTCAACCAGAGAAGGCACAGGACCATCGACAGGAGATGGTCCCCATATCGACCTTAATGAGAGCGCGTACATTGTTTTTCCAATGCGATCGGAAAGCAACACGAAGAAGGCTCCAGGTTCTTCAAAGATATTGCGAAAGGTTGGACCATAAGCCGTGCTGATATTGTAAGCGGGGTCAGCGCCTTCAATCTGGAAGATTTGTAACTTGCAAGGTTTCTCCGATTCTGAAAACGGCGACCAAATCGTAATGCAAGAATTGCCTCGGGACGCCGTGCAGAACGCTGTGGTAATTGTAGGGTCCTTGTAAATTGCATTGGTTAGCGGGATATAGTTGTGATAATTGGTTACGACATTGTCATGCGGTAGAAAGAAGCACCGAGACACAGGGCCACTGTCCTGAACGGTGACTTTGCATACAGCTGGAACAACACCCCTCGGGCTGCGAGCGGCATCTGCCCTGAGATCCCACAGCTTGATACTGCCATCAGCGTGCGCTGTCATTACATGGCGCGGATCCCGGCTGGACCAGTCCAAATCAGTCAAGTCAGACTCTGTTGCGAGTTGTGGTGCTTCCTCTAGAACAACATCATTGCTGTAGGGTCGACAGACGGCATGAGCTTCCGTCGGATGAGTCACGGTTGAAATGCTAGTCGTTTCTATCAAGGTTGCAACGTCAACATTGTCTCGATCACGATGAATCAACCAGAATTGGTTTGGGTTAAAGGTATGCCATATCATGCGAGTCATCGAGGGTATGGTCTCGGGGAACTCCAATAACTTTTCCGCCACAATCTCTTGAGTTCGTTCGAAGACGCGCCAGATGACGAGACTGCCACCAACTGTCCCGACAACGTCACCATGATGAAAAAACTTAATGTCAGTCACCTTCTTTCCCTCATGCGCTCTCAAGAGATGCTTAAGGGTGGAAGTGCGGTGAAGGACACGAATCAAGCCATTCTTGACTGCATATACAACAAAATGTTGATTGACGTCCAATGTCGATCCGTTCGGGCATTCGTCGTTTCGTTGTGCATCAAAGACAGCTACTTGCTCTGCTTGTGGTTGCTGCGCTTCTTCTGGGATGGAGAGAGGGTCATAGTAGATATGAACCGCACCTGGAGGCAGCGGAATTCCTCCTTGTTGCTCCGCCATGATCGAATCCTCGTTCGCTCTGTAAGTTACGTCAATGGCTTGACTTTGGTTAGGTTTCTTGTGTTAATTACGGAGGTTTTCATACATGATTTTCATCCCTTTCGCTGCTCCACGCTCCACGTATGTACTGCAATACTAGCAAGGTCTACGGAACCATTGCAGTACATTTTACAAAGTCTTTTAGTAAGCACCATTGAAACTATTCATATACATGTATATGCCATTATGAGATACGATAGAGAGAGTTTTAGTGGAGAGTACAACTGCTGAGTATGACATACGATACAACAGTACAAGTACTCTCTAGTAGAGTACAAGTTTATTTGTTTATTTGTGACGCATACGCGTCCAAGCAACCATGTGCTATTGCAGTACAGTGTGGTAGTATGGAGATTGGAGTATCGTGCCTGAATGCTACAGTACTGTACTCCAGTACTAGCTAGTGTACCACAAACCACAAACCATAGTACACCGTACAAGTACCTGGGACATCCGGAATTTACTCTTCAAGGAGTTACGGGTTAATGCAATAACGGCAATATTTGAGTTGCTAAATATTATTCAGCCTTCGATACATGTATAACGCGCGCGCCATTTGTGCCTTGGCTTGCTCTCGGGGAGGCATGGCGTGCTTACCATCGCATTCTTCTCATGGAAATTCCTAGAAAACAAAATTGACAAAATCTTCTCACCAACCCATGATTTCTTCTTCCAGGAAACGTCTTCTCCGGAATTCCTTCTCGGAGAAGATTTTTGTGTGAACGCGACAGTTTACTGTTGTGTTGCGTTCTGTCCACATGGCTGTATTTGTTCATACTTCATACTGTCGACCGATTCCTCTAAACAAAAGATGTATTCATAAGTAACGTACATACATGGGCGTATGTGTGATGTGTGGTACTGGCTTTCGAAGAGCGTTACGTACCATCCACGCTAGTTTTCGGTTTCTTGGGCTTTTTCGTGAACAACAAATGTCCGTGTACTTGAGACCATTTTTGCAAACAACAAAATTGACAAATTCTTCTCATGGAATTTTCCTGGATACAATTTCTTCTTATGAATGACATCAAAATTGTCGGCTGACCGGCTCGCATGCATTGAGTGACGCCAGCCATACTTAATGACGTTCCTATTAAAACGGTTGTATAACCGAATAAATCTAGTCCATGTAACTCTAAAACGAAGTATCGTTTCGGGTTAAAGAAGGAATTCCGGATGTCCCTGGTGTGGTCTTCCGTCTTCCGTGTTTTCTGTACTGGAGTACTGCACTGTTTATGAAGTACAACAGTCCGAAGACTCCCCTGAGAACATATGCAAGGTGTCAACGACGCCTACTATTGGGGGTTCGGATTAGAGTGAGCAAGTGAGCAAGCATCTGGTACGAGTACAGCATCAGAGGTTCAAATGTACTGCACGCTGCACGGCCACTTTTGCTGATGCATGCGACATGTCGATTGGATGGCAGGGTTCGCATTTGGTTTTCGCGAATTGTTCTCCTTGCGCAGGACTCCAGCTACGGGTCAATTTTATTGCATTTTCGATGTTCTGGACCCAATCCAATCTTGTTCTGTCCGTTCTGTTCAGAGTTAAGGACCACAATAGAATTTCCCTTTCACCACATCGTGTCATTAACTTCTTACCCTCAAATCCCACGTTTGGTTGCCAAGATGAATAGCGTCGCTCCACTGCTGCTAGCTCTTTTTGCTTCCGTCAACGCCTTCAGTCCACTCTTTGGCGTGAACAAGAATCAGCTGCAAACCCGTCGCTTCGTGGTCGGCAACGACAAATTCGACATGGAGGAACTTCGGGAACGAATAATAAAAGAATCGAATCCCTACCAGAACTTGTTCAAGACAAAAGAATGGGAGAAACGGCCAAAGCCGGAAAAGGTTAGCATTATCTTCTTCCAACCTGATACACCTGAGGAAGGGATTCACACTGTAGAATTCCCGAAGGGATCGTCGAGCAATATCATCCTGGCGTTCGAATCTATGAAGGATTGCGGTGGGTTCGCAGCACACTTGTTGTCGCAAGGCTTCTTCCATCCTACAGTAAGTCGTGACCTTCATTTTTTACCTTGTCCCAGTGTTTGTACGACCCCTTCCACTGACCAAACTTGTCATTGTCTGTTAGCCTCAAGAAGTCGACCTCAGAAGTCTGGAGTCGTATTGTCAGCAAATAGGGGTTTTCGTCCAGGTTGTGCCCCGAGGAATGGACATTCGCCCTCCAACCCAGAATGTTGAAGAATTCGGCCATAATCCGAACCTCAAGGATCAAAAGAGCCGACTGGACTATCTCTTCCAAATGAGCGATATTGAGCTGGATGAAACAGGGGCTCTGGAAACATCTGAACTTCTCGGTGCGTGGGATTGATACCGCATCCTGTCGAGGTGTAAAAACGGGAGTTGTAAGGATCATCGCCGTGAGCCCTGTGGTCGACCGTTGTGATTAGCTCGTCTCGACTCAACTTGGATACTACCCGCGAGTAGGAGGTGAGAACCCCGTCAAGGTGTTGGCTGCATCTCGATGGAATCCTAGCTACGTTCGGTGTTCACATTTGCTTTGGTAAACGCCATATGGTCCCAAATCGACACGCCCCGCTACTGCTTGTTCTTTCAATTCGCCGCATTTCTTTGCGTCTGTCCTCAGCTGAGTCCGCAGAAAGGTTTCTCCATCTGCAATAACTTGTCGATATGTTTAGCTCATTTTGTGCCCTTGATGTCAGGACTCAACTTCTACTATTAGAATCTGGTGGATAACTGTATTAGCGCTCCGTGTCTCCTTTCGCAGTGGATGAATCTCTCTGCTCCGATACTCTGGAGCGATCCTAAAAACCCAAAAAAACACAAATCACATTTTTCAACTGACAATTACACAAATCTCGTCCGTTTTGTAACGGTAGCGCGCCAAAAATGTGCAACCCACAAGCAAATATCTGGTTATAAGCCCTAAAAACCCTGCACAAATCACAAATCTTGTTCGAGCCCATTTTGCCCTCGAATAAAATTTGTGCAACACAAACAATAGTTTCACAAATTCCACGGTCGTTTTCTACGATGAAAACATAGCTGCATAAATTCTACAGACGATTTCTACAGCTGCAACGTACTTGTTGCACAAATCTCCCGCCTTCAATCCAGTTCGTCTCCCTCCATTTCCCTCCTCAAACTTGGTGATAACCACCATGCCGAAAAGGGGCATTGGTTTTACCGTTCAAGAGGTGGATGTCCTCCTCAGTGCTATTGAGAGGTTCCTCCCGATTGGACCCTATGAATGGGATCGTGTCTTGGCAGAACATGAGTCCCATTTCCCGGAGGCCGGTCGCACCAAAGAGAGCCTCAAGCGAAAGTTTACTGTGCTCTACAAGGCTCGTCATCCGACTGGAGACCCAGACATTCCTGCAGATGTCCTTTGTGCTAAGAAGGCTTACGAAGAAATCACGAAAAAAGCAGAAGTATCAGAGGGAGGAGGTTCCGATGACGAAGAACTGGAGGATGGAACGCAAATCACAAAAAAGGAACACAAATCACAAAAGAAATGTTAACAATCACATGGTCTTCACACATGGAAAATGCATGTGTCGTGATCCACATACAAAATGTGATTTGTGTTTTCTTGGGTTTTTAGGATCGCTCCACTACTCGGAGTAGAACAACAATATCAAAGTTTGAAATCATCATTTTTTCGGTTGTTACCCTTGCACTACACCAGATCCTACGAGCTATCGGTGGTACTTGTACATGAAGTAGGTACCACCTAAAAATGGCTTGGGATCTTCTCCGAGTACTGAGTACATATCCATGTTTCGACTAACCATATCTCGCTCAAAAATTGTGGAATTCAATGAAGGTCGTTAAGTGCAAAAGTACATGTCACGAGTCACGACCTCAGAGCATCTTTAAAGGGGAGATTGCAAAAAATTGCAAATGACATGCCAACGCAAATTTTGACATGCCTTCTTGAAATGCCACTATGGCAACAATTAAGGGAACGATTTCAAATTTAAAATTGCGCGCCAGGGGTTTTTCGCCAGCCATGCTTTTGAAATTTTTGCTCCCCGAGCAAATGCACAAAGACATTGCAAATTGACTGTCCTTCGCCATGGCTGCTTGTTTGGCTCCAAATGCTCTTTCTGGCATCAACAACGCTGATGCCGAGAAATCCAAACGGGGCCCTGGCTACACCAATGTGGAGGATATGATTGTGGCACGATCGTTTATTTCAGCATCAGAAAATGCAATCTGCAGAGCTCATCAGAAGGGCAAAGTGTTCAAGGCACACATGCTTGAGATATATTGTAAATTCATCAAGGAGCAGATGGAATTGGACAAGGCCCTACTTGGACAAAGTTCAGAGGCAACATGAGATGAGTAGTACATCCAGAAAGGAGTTGGAACACTGTAGGCTATGCAGATTGCAGTGGTGAATCAATTTATTATCGATTCAAGAGTTTGATTGCACCTGAGGTAATGAAATTCATGGGAATCCACGAGACAACTGATATGGCAAGTGGTTGGAGTAATGAAGATCATAAGACTGCGTGTCTTGAGTTCTACAAGAAAAGGTATGGCCCTCCATTTTACTTCTATGCTGTTTACGAGTACATCCGTGACAAAATAAGTTCTCGTCATTTTGCACCAAAACTGAGGAGGAACTCCTTGGGAAGCATCCAATTGGAAAGAAGAAGACACGCCAGTTGGAGGCTGATGCAAAACTGGTTAAAGCTGTGATTTTCTTGGAGGTGGTTATTAAGAAAGAGGGTGGAGGAGTGTACACAAATCATGGCAACGGATGATCTAGTGCAGGTACTCCAAAACATCTCCAATGTGATTGCCAAGTTGGAAATGCTCTCATGGAAAACATGAAGGCAGAACAAGATATGAGGCTTGCGCAGTCTCTGGATACATCTGATAGGAAGGCATTTGCAAAAGAGCAGATGGCTTTGATGATTGCTGAGACGCAAGAGAAACGAAGCCAACTTGAGGCAAATGTTGATGCGGCGGCAGAACAAGGAAGAGACAAGGGCACAAATTTGCAGTCATTCTACTAGGTGACTAGTAGCTTGTAGTTGTAATTGAGAACAAATAAGAGAGGCAATAATAAGCAGTGCTGTAGCTAACTACTTACCGCCGCTGTTGCCACCTTACTAAAAAGACTCCTCTACTACTACTCTTATTCTCTGTTGTTCTTGAGAATCTCAACAAGCTTGTCCATGCATGCATTTTTCAATCGATGGTGTTCCTCCACGTTGTATAAACACTCCCACCATTGCTGCACATACTGGAATCAAAGCGAGTCATTGCCTTTTGTTGATAACTCAAGTTCTTCTGTTGATTACATATAGCTGCGGAGGATGCAACTCCATCTCTGCGATCCGTCGGTTCACGTGCTGTTGTTCAGCTTCAAGACCTGCTGCTGTCGTGTGTTGCGCATCATTTTCCAAACGTCCATCATGCACATAGAGGGCCTCTGATTCAACCTCATTATTGTCAATTCGATGCGAAACCATCATGTTATGCAGTGTTATACAAGTGTTCACCACACATGCAATGTCACCGACATACCACATCTCTATCTTTCGTACAAGGACGTGAAATTTTCGTTGTATGAGACCAAATGCACATTCAATGTCTTTTCTTGTGGCTTCCTGCCACTTCGCAAATGCCGATGCATTGCGATCACAAGGCTCCTCGATTGTTTTTAGAAACCTAGAAAAGCTCAGGGTAGATTCCATCCACCATGAGCCAGAGTCAATTGAAAACGCGACCTCCAATCTCAAATTCAAAATCAACCCCTTCTGCGAATGAGCCAGGAAACTCTTTAAGAGACTACGTCAATCCCAAATGTTTATATCAATCAGCAACCCCGGCCACTCAAATGAGCGGTGCCAGAGCCACAAGTTATAGTCTGCAAAAGCTTCCAGTACAATTGTGGGCTTCCCCTCTTTCCCGGTCTGTGATCCTTGCCAGGCAAGAACGCGACAATTTTTCCAACAAACATGAGTACCACAGTCAAGACAACCGATCATCCCCGGCATTCCATGCATAGCCTCATGGATTGCAGAGACTCTTCTTGCGTCGGCTCGCGTCATTTTCCAAGCAAAAACGCTTTGTAATGATTCATCTCGCGACACGATTTGACTGAACTTCAGGAGACAAATTCTTGCCGAAGTCTCACTCATTTGGAAGTAGCTAATCTTGGAAGGCACTAGGAGAACAACCGTAGGCAACTAGCTTAAGTGCCATTAGAACTTGAACAAGCGGGTCAGTTTTGTACCTTCCACTGACATGCATCCTGTTGTGAAGTGAAAAATGGGTCCGTGAAAGCACAGATGTTTAACATGATTTGAGTCATCTGCTTGGTAACCCTGAATACACGTTCATTCTGTTTGTCATCAAAAACTGGCGTTGGCAAAAAGTAGTCTTCTTGGATGGCGAATTGTGAGCATCGTCGTCGTTTGGGTGCTGCATCTTCCTCTCCACCATTTGGACGATCTCGACAATCAAGTTGTCATTGTACTCTGAGAGTAACCTCAGCTGCAGCTATGGCTTCTCGTTCCCTTTCCTATCTCTTGGCTTTTCCTCTCATAGTTCATGAAATACTCAACCAAAATAGGAAGGAGTGCAGCCATCAGCAAAAGCACCATCATGGTGGCAGCTTTCTCAGACGCACCACCTGACATGTTCTTGGAAAACACAGAACAACAAGAAGGTCCGTTTGTGTTGGAATGATTTGTTCTGGTGGATCGTCAAGAACCGAAAACAACTTCACGATCAATTACCAGCAGCGTCGTTCTTTGTAGAACTTCACTCCGTCATACGTACTGGATGGTACCCTATCACGAAGAAAAACGACAAAAAATCCGTTCGAGTGGCGATGATGCTTTCTGATGGATTGTCAAGAACCGGATTTAACGTCACGATCAATCACCAGCAGGCAGCGTCATTTTTGTCAGAGATCTTTGTAGCACTTCACTTCGTGATGATATGTTCTGGATGGTACCCTATCACGAAGTAAAACGACAAAAAATCCGTTCGAGTTGCGATGATGCTTTCTGATGGATTGTCAAGAACCGAAAACAACGTCAAGATCAATCACCAGCAACTTCATTTTCGTCAGAGATCTTTGTAGTACTTCACTTTGTGATACGTACTGGATGGTACCCTACCACGACGTGATACGACAAGAAATCCGTTCGAGTAGCGATGCATTGTGGATTCATTGTCATAGGATTCAAAAGGTATGAGTGAGTCAAGACGCGACAAAAGCGTTGGCTCCAAAACTTCAATAATTTGAAGTGGCTGCCTTCTTGAAGATTTGGTCTGACACCACCTTCCAATGACAACTCTGGAACAAGTGGTTACTCGCAGAGATTTGGGTGGAAGCACTGGCAAAATCAAACCTAATCGATCATCTTCTCATGTCCTCAATAAAGGTTGGTGCTTTTGATGCAGCAATGGGACGGAGTGGCGGTGACTTTGATGGCCAGATGATCTCGCACTATGATGGAACAAACGCGACTGGAATTTTATGTTTGATCTTTCAGCAAACCACGTTTCATAATGTGACCGACAAGAACAAACAAGTTTGTTATCCAACACCACTTGGCGGTAGTTGGAAAGAAGGTGTGATGGATGTAGCCAAGAATGTTTTTTGTTTGCTTACCAGCGACAAGGACCACGTGCACTCGTCAGATTGTTGTTCTTTTGGAACAGCACTCCAATGATCCTGCTGCTTCAAGCTAGCGTCACAGAACAGTCAACTGTGAGGATGCCATTCTTGCTCCTGCACCGCACCATCCTCTTGTGTTGAGTCCAACAGAACAACAAGACACATCCTCCTCTTCTACTACTGCAGTCAAGACTAATGATCTAGAACAAGCCGTGTCAAATTCTTCTCTTCCTTTAGCATTGTACTGGAACAGTCAAGATGTTTCTAATTTGTTTGGAGGGGGACACCAATTTGGTACACCTTAAGATGTGAGAGATCTACTGAAGCTATGCGTCGAGCTTCTTCAGTTGGTCAATCGTGGCGAAACTGGGTGGCAAAATCTTATTCAAGGTCGTGACCCCGAAAACCTCTGCTTGCTATCCGATATCTTTGCGGTTTGCCTATCAACAAGCAATAAAAAATATGAATAAGTGGACATGGGAGCAATGTTGTGAGCATGCCTGCTCACAGCTTAATCCGCTCGGAATTGAACAAGCAACTCACAATCGCGCAGTGCAAGAATGGAATGCTGGTACTACTATACTTCGACTAGTAGAGGGCAGTTTCCCGCATCCAAATCATGCAGTACGATGTGGCAAGAAGCCTTTAACACTTTTATTCAAGAAGTACCCGGTTGCTATTGACAATATAATCCAGTTTGGTGTGAAGAACTGTTAAGAATTCCGGGTTCCAATTTCCGATCTGATTATCGGATTCAAATACCGTAGTATTAATGTTCAGTACTATATCGTCCAGTACTAAATCTTAGTTGTTATAATTGTGAGCTGACTGATTTGTTGCTCCATAAACATCAATTCAAAGGTAAGTTCTCATTTGTAGCCTTCAATCATGTAATCCTTGTGAGTCTGGTAATAATTCAATCCCATCCACCACATACTTAATCCCACCATTTCCAGGAACAACCATTCAATCCCACTGGTTGACACTTCAACAAAAGAATCTTTAATCTTCTTTTTCATTGTTGACCTCATTCTTCAATGTCCCTTGAGCTTGGTTGCAGTTGCAGTCCAATCAACACCATTGCCATGCTGCAATTCATGATCAACAGAACAACCAACAGAGATACTGGTACTGTCGCGCGTGGCGTACTGTCCATCAGATACAGTAGCACTCGACACCGCGTCAGTAGCACAGTAGATCTTGACAAAGAACCTGACAACTCTGACTGTTGATTGTTTCATGGTTTTGCCACGAAATTCTGTTGTTGCCGAAGCTGTTTGAGCAGTGGCGGTCCGATGTATTACGTAGCTGTGAAAGAACTACAAACGACGGACAAGACATTTCAATGTTAACAATGCAAGCATTCATGAACCAACATAGAATCAAGATGCTGAGTATTCCAACCTGCTGGCGGTGGCTACACCGTCTCGGGTTTAGGTACAAATATCAGCGGAAAGGATCCCGAAAAGCTTTCTGTGAGACACATTTGACAGATGTGGAGCCTTGATGCTTGCGATGGATACGTGTCTTGCAACGTGAGTTGGAGACAACTCATACAATCCTAAATCCTGAGTTTGGATATCAATTTAATGATGGAACAATCAATCGTATCATGTTGAGTTTCATGTGGGCTACTGTACTAGAAAGCAAGGCAAAGCTGCTTGCGGCGAGCCATTAGTATTTTAGAACCCTCTAGCATGAGCAACCGAGCGCCGCATGGATCAATGCCGATTGAAGTCTTTGGCCAAGACAACAGTGTTTTCTCGCAATTCATCATCCCAACAAGTCATGGATGGGCCCCAATCAAGAACAAGGACTCTTCCCAAAATCACTTGGCAAGGGACTCATGATATTGGCTTTCAAATCGAGAGATTCAGGACTTGGGATGCCAGTAAGGCCTGCGCAATTGGATGCCATCAACCACCTTTGCTACTGCACAATGGATTACATTGACAAAATGGCAGCAATTAGTATCCATTTGACCACATGCAAGGCTCCCCTGTAAGAATCACCGTTTGTGTGGACGAGTCTTCTCATCGGTGCAATAAACGGCGGGTATTGGAACAGCTATCGTATGGCAATCCAATTGGCTGGAGGATGCCGTAGATTGCCTCCGTATCCTGTGGCCTGGCTTTGAATTTGTCTTTCTCTTCGACCATAGTAGCCAGGGCCACCATGCCCGTAAGAACGAAGGGGCTCTCAATGCCTCCAGTATGTAAGGGTGCGTATTATCCGGATGAAATTTGTACTTTTTGTACTTTGTACTTTGTACTTTCGAAGGACAAAGTACAAAGTACAAAAAGTACAATGGGTCCTACCCCGAAGCACCAAAATGAATTTTTGACTTTTGCAATTTCATAATGAAAGACGTTTTGGGGTTCATCCGAAATCCCTCCCCATCGTCTTGCCAGTCTAAGTATCAGTTCCTTCAAGTCATACTGAGGTTACTTACGAAGTGGATATCTACGTTGAAGATGGTACAAAATAATTACTTAATCGTTGTGAATGTAAATAAAAGGCTACTTTACCACAAGCTGACGGATTGAAACTAGACAAGCTCTCATAACACGAGCTTCATAGAAGAAACACGGTTTTTTAATGGATTACGGGGTGTTCATGGTAGTTGGAACGTAGTAATTATAAAATTCTTAGAATCTAAATAAAATGCTATTTTACTACACAATTAGTGTGAATGAAAGGCAACAGTCCTAAATACAAATCTAGGTTCATGTGCAAGAGTCTAAATACAAAGCAAGAAGTAGGGTCTACACAAAAAATTTACGGGCATACCGCTTGTTGTTCGAATTTTCGAATTGAGTGGACCCGTCAAACGATGAGGGAGGCAGTCCCTTTGGACAATGGTAACGGCACATCAATCGATTGAATGTGTCGAAGAAAGATCTGACTCAAGGACAAGAACAACAAAAAATGATTGATGCAACGGCAATAAAACGGGAACGAAGACGCGAATGCAAACGAGAATGATGATCATCGCATGCGTTCATGATGGCAACCAAAAAAAACAAGTTTGACGAGAATGAATCACGACAGCACCAATCATGGCTCCACCAAAAAGATGATCAATTTCGCAATAGCAACAAAAAGGTCAAACGTGAAAGGCGAGTTTGTCAACCACTCTAAAAATACAAATAGACATGATGCACAGTTTTTGGTGTTGTAGCTAATAGTTGGAGCTTTTTAGAGTACAACATCCGAACAACGAAGTCGCCACTTCATTCAACCGACACACCCCAAATAATGTAAAAAGTACAAAAAGTACAATCCGGGTTCGCCTAACATCGAAAATGTTATTGAAAATGTTATTGTCTTTTTGTACTTTTGAAAGTACAAAACCCGGAAACAAAAGTACATTGTTTCCGGGTTTAAATTCCGGGTTTTGTACTTTTGAAAGTACAAAAGTACAATAAAGTACAAATTTCATCCGGATAATACGCACCCTAACGCAGCGAGATCACCGAAAGATGTCTTGGACCCTTTAATCCTTCCCTGAGAACGGGAGACATACAATCCATGATATTCACAGAAACAGATACTGGTCCGTGGTGGATTACAACGCAAGAAGGACGTGACGCTCGGAAGCATGACATAAGTCATGATCCGCTTCCAGGTGCAGTAATCAAGCTTGCAAACCGAATCAAGTTTCAACTTGCTCGCCGTGCCCTTAATGACGAGGCGGGTATCACTGTCGAGGACCCCCTTTGGGCTATGGAGAAACTCAAAGAGATTGCAAACACATACGGGATTTCCCTCCAGTATGCTAAAGCTCGAATCACCAAAGGCTGGAGCATGAAACCTAATGACTCTTACAAATTCTGTGGGAGCAAGGATGGATCAATCCTGGTGAGGAGTGTATGGCATATAAACAGGACAAAACCGCAGGCACCAGGATTGTGAATAACTGGTTCTACACTATCAATGGTCAGAAAGATCCACAAACAGGACAGATCCTCGATTTGTCATCACTGCAAGCTCTCATGGAACATGGAAGAGATACCACTCTACAGTTCCTTGAAAAGCAGCGGGGTTTGCTTGAGGGTTCTCTTCACTCCAAAATTTGGGCATCGAATACAACTGGGTGCAGCAGGCCAAAGCAAAAATGCGAATCACCCCCATTCGCGAAAAGCAAGAGCAAGCAAATTTCATTGCTCTTGTGGTGAAGTGTTTATGTCCTGAGAATGTGCTGACAAAGGAGAGGATTAGAAAATTTGCAGGATGTGCAAGAGCATACATTTGCACTTACTACCACTTGTCAAGGGATTCCAAAACCATCGGGAACAATCTTCAATTGCTGGCAAGCCGGCATTTGTCAATATTGCTAAGAAGCAACAACTCCTGTACAAGGAGATGGAACGATTGATAAAAAAGTTCAAGACTCATCGGTGCGCGCTTGATTTCGACAACAGCTTTGTCAGATCTAGCTTGATTGATCTGACAAGAGAGTAACACTTTGCACCAATTCATCGTGACAACAATTGATGTGAATGGAATGCGTTTCGATTGATCACGAAAGATACGAAGTAACTGATGACGTCTACTATGGACTGTATTGGACGACTGTACCAGTAGTACCACAGCCTACCTCTTGAGTCTTCAGCATGAAACCAGCCATACAGACTCTTCACTCTACACTCTAGACTATAATATACTAGAAGTAGACTATAGTAGACCTATTATATAGGATATGAATTATGAATGTTCGAAACTTCAAAACTTCCAATTTTTGACCGTGTACTTTTACGGCCCTTAGAGTAGTCTACAGAATACAGTACAGGGTACAACTGGTTTTTTGTTGAAGCGTCCAAAGTTGTTGGTTGTGTACAATTCGTACCACCATTATGCATCCTCATACACTATGCCAGGTTTTAGCTGCTCCTGCCTCCTGTGGCCATAGAAATCCAACTCTGTTGACATCATCACACCACATCCTCCTCCTTTCTAGTCTTTGCTTGTTTGAGTTCACTGTTGACAAAGCCATGATCGAAGTCCAATGCGCACCTGTGAGACTTGAACAATCTTGTCAGGCGTTGGATATCTGAGTACTAAGTCGTTGATCGTCTGTTAGACTCGTAGCAATGAAGTCGCCGTATGATCTTGTTGCTTCTGATTCTCAAAAGATGATAGTAAGTACAAAAGTATGCCGGTGCACTTGATGCAAACTTCTCCATCCTTTGTTTTGTTCAACTCCTTGATTGTACACCATGTTGAATCTCTCTCAAGTTGTTTGAAATTCTATCGTCCCCTCTTTTGAGATACAGGGAATCTCTGTAAAACGCCTTCATTGCATGACCCCGGCTTAAGTCAATGCCATCCCCTGCTAGTAGTTTGGCATGTAACTTTGGTGTTAAAAGTATCGTGATGCCCAGCTGAGATACAAGGTAGTAAAGTGCGGTTTCTGTGTCCTCCTTGAAATCAGCACAATCCGCAATGAGATGGCATAGGGAATAAGTCAATCCTCCCCAAAATTGTGTCTTTCTCTCCATCAACAGTGTATTTATCTAACACACTTGGATCAATCAGTCCTCTTTCCCACAGAACTTGTAGCATGGTTTTAGATTTTCCTTCCATCCAGATTGGATTTTGTCGACTTCTTTGTGAATTTTGATTGAATTGTTTCTTGCCAATTCCTGAAGTGTGGCTATATTGTAACCGCATTTTTGTTGGAGCATAACACCCTTTTCATTGAGCGCTTCAAGAAGGGTCTTCTTTGATTTTCAATTGGCTTACTTCTTTTCCATATGATGCGATCATGACGTTGTTAGTCACGTTGCTCTGGTGTCAAGTACCATGGAGGGCCGCAGTCGTCAGTATTAAAAAACCATTGCTTGACTGGTGTGTGTCTCCTATACCCAGCAGGATTGGTGAGTGTGTGCCCAGAAAGCCCTCTTGTGGCATTATGAGTGTGTCGCTCATCTGTTGTTTTGATCCTCCAAAGTTCTTTTGCGTGTTGATTGCACTAAGTGCACCGTCACGTTTGCGAGCGAGTGTGTCCCAGTGAATGACTGAACTAAAATACAAAATCAAAGCTTGGATATAGGATTTGTAGGCAATCGACCACACCCCCAAGCTGAAGGCTCATGTGGTACTATGAATCCCAATAACCCTCATTATTGATTCCGATGAACTAGTATTTGCGAAGGGGGATTCCATCAAATTCGGCTTCCTCGTTGTTCCCAAGATTTCCATCGCGGCTGTTGTATTGTCAAGGTAATTTCCACCGCCAAAAGCTCTTGTTTGCCTGCTTGCCATGTTTACTTTGTGTAACTCAGCCATCCTCTGGCGATTGCCTGCCAAAGCCATATTCACTTGACACGAATGCAGAAAGCATATACCCATTGCCCTCCGACTTCGGCAGCAGTGGTTCTTGTCCTTTTGACCCAACCCATTGTTTGGAGGAAAATAGATACCGCATAAAGACAGACTCATGCATCTTGACCAATAATCATAAGTGGCCTGACTGATGATGACACTCAAATGCTTGTTTTTGCTTCAACATCTTGCGCTGCCTTTTCTACTCTTCTGCTTCATGATATGCAATTCTTTCAGTAGTCAACGTGAAACTCACCCCGAGTCACATCAGACATAACATCGTAGTAATGATGTCCGAAATCTGTGAAATACTAGTAAGGCTTGATTGTAGCAGCTTCACTGAGTGGAAGCTGATTCCAATGCCAACAATGTTGCTCAAGCACGGTAACGTAGTTCTTGCAGAATTCGTTTCTATGTGCCACAACATCTTCGCATTCATGGCCGTCGACGTAGAAGCTCTTCCTTCTCGTATCATACTTGAATCCGAGCAATCGCTTCCAGCGCCATGGTGTTGTGAAGCTTTTAAGTCTATGTGCGCGAAGGAATAACGCAAGATCATGCTCATCCTGATTGACATCAACAGGATCACCAGTAGGATTCATGGCAGTGGCACTTGTACTCGACGTTGACATTTCTTCCGCAGTAACTTCTACGAGGAATTCACGTTTTCACAACGCAGCCGCCAGCCTTGGGATGATTACGGACAAATGAACAGTTTGATAGACTGCTTCAATTGAAAGATGATCTGCTCCTTTGCGCATGGATACAATTTGAGAACTCAAGGAAGAGTTGTTTCCTTCACTGAACAGACAAGTTTGGGTGTGGGAAGCATTCAAAAATTCTGGAACACACCAATGTTACAATTTGCAATGGTTTAAGAGAAGGTTGCTTGTGTCATACCAAAGGTGTTAAATACCTTACAAGATTCAACGGAACAGTCTTGCCACATCCATTCATTCATTTTTGCGAGAGCCAATCCGTAGGCGTGACTAAGAAATGTCGCCTTTTGTCGAACGTTGTATATGTTGGCCATGGTACAGCCACGCATTGTTGATACCTCTTCCTTGCACAACAGTCCTCCAGCAATTGTTCTCTTTCTCACAAACACTTTGAAGCAGTACAATTCCTCTCTGAAGTGCTTCCATTGGAGTTTCAGAATCAAAATCAGTATCATTGCCATGCTCACAATGCCTCGTCCCGTGTTTCATTGGTTTGAACATTCGGTATGCCTCTGGGCTAGCTACTACACGGTTGGTAACAACTTGAGCCAGATGCATCAGCAGCAAGTGCATCACCAGTATCTTCTATCCTTGCTTATTTGTTTGGTGATTGCTCAACATTGTTGTCGATACTTCCTCTTGTTATAGCTTCCGTGTTGACAGGTGTAGTTATCATTGTGGTGTCAACAAGAGCACCAGGTCTTGATCTTGTGCTTGGAATCACACGCACATTTGCGGCTGCTTCCATTACTTTTTCGTTTCATGCACTGCTGATAAGTTGACATGGGTACCGTATCTGCCTTGATTCCTCTGTGAAGTAGTAATAGAACTTGTTCTTGTATGTGACTCTGAATACTCCTATAGTGCTTGATCCATCAAATTGGTGCATTGATTCTCCAAACGAGGAAGCTGACTTGGACATTCCTGTATTGAACCTTCTTTCATCAATGATGCCAGAAGGGCGCATTGACACCAAATCTCCCTAAAGCTTCACCCCAAGATGCAGGTAGTAGCCAGCAATTTGACAATCTAGGACCATGCGTGATGTCTGATTGAAGCAGCATGATGGCATCAGTCAAAATAGCATAAATACCTTTGTCAACCATTGTATTTATAGATTTATCACCAACAGCAGGTTCACTGAGTTACATTGGAAGGTGACTGCAGGAGGTAAATCTATTGATTAGAATGGAAATGTTGCAAATGAGGGCTTCAAAATCTCATTGTGGAACCCTTCTTGCTTCCATCACGAAAAAGTCCAGCTCTCGTGACGTCATATTGGCAGTGAAATCGGTATAGCGTAGGATTAATACTGGGACGTGCGCATGGATTTTTGAACAGAAAGCCACCTGTACCGGTAGAGTACCGGGTACAATACTCAGTACAATACAACAAGTATGACAGTATGACATACAAGGTACAGTAGTCCGACTTCAAGGTCGGTGGTACTACAGTGCTACGAGCTACGACAGTACGAGTATAAACATACGTCATACCAGGTACAGTAGGTATCGGGTACAAGTATGACATGTATCGCATATTTACATATGCCTTCATACCTTGTTCGTGTACCTGAGCAGCGGGTATTCGGAGTCTATAGAAACACATGAACTGACCATGATGGTTATGCACAGGTGACAAGACACAGCGCGCACCCGGACATGAACTTGGATTTTAGCATGTATTACCGCAATCTGCGTATTTGAACTGTTTCGTGAGTTTTTGAATTTTGAACAAGCAACCATGTGAGTCAACCCATCCAATCGTATATTTACGTCCTTCCGACTTTTTGGATTCGAAAATGGCACTCTGATCCGATATCATCCCTGATCTTGTCCGTGTTTTCATGTGTATCTTTGATTCCGTAGACATGCCGACATGATGATTCATACACTAGGTATACTTCAATATATTTAAAATAGGAAACTTGCTCTAACATGTGATTGGATCTTGTAAGGGTTTGATTCGTTCTGAAGGTTCATGTACCAGATCTGACAGGGTTTTAACCACGATATTTAGGTACGTTGATGAACATGTATGTAGGTGCGCCATAGTGAATACCTCGTCAAAGTCGTGTAAGGAGCTGTGCAACTCCAAGCGTTTAGCGGTCAAGATCAGTTTCATAAAATTTGATTCGTGATCTCTACTCTAAACCAACCCTGTCAGTAGTTCTGAGGGACTTCACCTGCATCACCCATACTTTCAACACACCACGCAATGCTGAAGATCAACCTTACCGTCGTTATATCTTTGCTGGTGCTATGGTCTGCGAATGCAGATTTCGTGCAATTGCGAGGTAACAAGGCTGTGGAGTTCCAACGATCACTTAATGAGAACGAATGCTGCGATTGCAATTGTTACGATGATGAAGGTGAAGGCGGTAAAGGCAAGGGAGGTGGAAAGAAGGGCGGGAAAAAAGGCAGTGCTGAAAAGGTCTGCGATTGCAAGTGCGATTGCGAATCGCCAGAGGGTGACGATGACGGGAAGGGAAGCGAAGGTGGAAAGAAGGGAGAAGTAGCCGGCAAGAAAGGAGGTGAGGGTAAGAAGGGAGGCGAGGGTAAGAAGGGAGGTGAGGGTAAGAAGGGAGGCGAGGGTAAGAAGGGAGGTGAGGGTAAGAAGGGTGGCGATGATGATGACGAAGGCGTAGGAGATGACTATTCCAGTGAAGGCGACGACGATGACGACGATTGCGAAGGCGACGACGATGACGACGATGACGAAGGCAAGGGTAAGGGCAGTGGTGGAAAGAAGGGCGGCGATGATGACGACGACGAAGGCAAGGGTAAGGGCAAGGGCAGCGGTGGAAAGAAGGGTGACGATGACGACGAAGGCGACGATGACGAAGGTAAGGGCAAGGGCAGCGGTGGAAAGAAGGGTGACGATGACGACGACGAAGGCAAGGGTAAGGGCAAGGGCAGCGGTGGAAAGAAGGGTGACGATGACGACGAAGGCGACGATGACGGCGACGATGACGAAGGCAAGGGTAAGGGCAGTGGTGGAAAGAAGGGTGACGACGACGACGAAGGCAAGGGTAAGGGCAAGGGCAGTGGTGGAAAGAAGGGTGACGACGATGACGACGACGAAGGCAAGGGTAAGGGCAAGGGCAGCGGTGGAAAGAAGGGTGGCGATGATGATGACGAAGGCGTAGGAGATGACTATTCCAGTGTGGGCGACGACGATGACGACGATTGCGAAGGCGACGACGATGACGACGATGACGAAGGCAAGGGTAAGGGCAGTGGTGGAAAGAAGGGTGACGACGACGACGAAGGCAAGGGTAAGGGCAGTGGTGGAAAGAAGGGTGACGACGATGACGACGACGACGACGACGAAGGCAAGGGTAAGGGCAAGGGTGGCGATGATGACGACGAAGGTGACGATGACGAAGGCAAGGGTAAGGGCAAGGGCAGCGGTGGAAAGAAGGGTGACGATGACGACGACGAAGGCAAGGGTAAGGGCAAGGGTAGCGGTGGAAAGAAGGGTGGCGATGATGATGACGAAAGCGTGGGAGATGACTATTCCAGTGAAGGCGACGACGATGACGACGATTGCGAAGGCGACGACGATGACGACGATGACGAAGGCAAGGGTAAGGGCAGTGGTGGAAAGAAGGGCGGCGATGATGACGACGACGAAGGCAAGGGTAAGGGCAAGGGCAGCGGTGGAAAGAAGGGTGACGATGACGAAGAAGGCGACGATGACGAAGGCAAGGGTAAGGGCAGCAGTGGAAAGAAGGGTGGCGATGATGATGACGAAGGCATGGGAGATGACTATTCCAGTGAGGGCGACGACGATGACGACGAAGGCGACGATGACGAAGGCAAGGGTAAGGGCAGTGGTGGAAAGAAGGGTGACGACGACGACGAAGGCAAGGGTAAGGGCAAGGGCAGCGGTGGAAAGGGTGGCGATGATGATGACGAAAGCGTGGGAGATGACTATTCCAGTGAAGGCGACGACGATGACGACGACGAAGGCAAGGGTAGCTCAAGCGGAAAGGGCAGCGGCAAGAAGGGCGACGACGACGATGGAGACGATGACGACGAAGGCAAGGGTAAGGGCAGCGGTGGAAAGAAGGGTGGCGACGATGACGACGAAAGCATGGGAGATGACTATTCCAGTGAAGGCGACGACGACGAAGGCAAGGGAAGCGGTGGCAAGAAGGGTGGCAAGGGTAGCTCAAGCGGAAAGGGCAGCGGCAAGAAGGGCGACGACGACGATGATGACGAAGGCAAGGGTAAGGGCAGCGGTGGAAAGAAGGGTGGCGACGATGACGACGAAGGCATCGGAGATGACTATTCCAATGAAGGGGACGACGATGATGATTGCGAAGGTGATGACGACGATGAAGGCAAGGGTAGTGGCAAGAAGGGAGGTGAGGGTGGAAAGAAGGGTGGCAAGAAGGGAGGCGAGGGCGGAAAGAAGGGTGGCAAGAAGGGAGGCGAGGGCGGAAAGAAGGGTGGTAAGAAGGGAGGCGAGGGCGGAAAGAAGGGTGGCAAGAAGGGAGGTGAAGGCGGAAAGAAGGGTGGAGAGGGAGATGACTATGCTGAGGAAGGCGACGACGAGGTGACGACGAATGATGACGCCAGCGACGACGACGTCGAGGTAACGACAGATGACGGAAGCACGGGTGATGACTATTCGGAGGAAGGCGATGACGACGACGAAGGCAAGGGTAGTGGCGGTAAAAAGGGGGACGACGACGATGAAAGTGTAGGAGATGATTATCCCGAGGAAGGCGACGATGAAAGCGTGGGAGATGATTATCCCGAGGAAGGCGACGATGAAAGCGTGGGAGATGATTATCCCGAGGAAGGCGACGATGATGACGAACACCCTTCTGATGACTATTCCGAAGAAGGGGATGACGATGAGGGAGAAGGCGGCAAAGGCAGCAGTGGTAAGAAGGGCAGCGAAGGTGGCAAAGGAAGCGAAGGTGGAAGTGGCAAAGGTAGCAGTGGTAAGAAGGGCAGCGAAAGCGGTAAGGGCAGCGAAAGCGGTAAGGGCAGCGAAGGTGGAAGTGGCAAAGGTAGCAGTGGAAAGAAGGGCAGCGAAAGCGGCAAGGGAAGCGAAGGTGATGACGGCGCATACCGTTCATAGGCGTGACGTCCATCGTTCATTTCGCTTGTCAGAAGTGCGAGCTGAGGGTCGGCGATACTGACTGGGGCGAAGAAAACCTTTGCTGTCTCCCAGATTGGTTTTTTTTCGACTATGTGCCTCACCAAGCAGACCATTAGGCTTCTTGTACAATAGTATTGCTCCTTAAATTCCTTAGATACACTGCATTTGATGCTCCTTCGCAGTGCTGCTGTCAATATACCGTGTACTATAGCTGTAGGTACCGGACCAAATGAATTCCCCGCACAACATAGGCAAGTACACCTAGAACCTAGAATAAGCATTCAAGATTTCGGCAGATTCAACGAAGTGTCGTCGGTCTTCAATTTCTTCGACATTGATTCGGGCGAAGTGTGATAATCATCATGGGGGACCTTCTTGACGACCTCCATTGGCAGTTTTCCGGGTAACGTCTCTTCTTCCCCATCAGTTTCGAGCATCCTCGGTTCTGCCATTGGAATATAGGCGAACTCATCGTCCTGGGCGCCTACTGGTAGGGCTATATCCTGCTGCTCCTTCAGCATAATTCCAGACAATGCCAAATTCTTTTTCTTTAACTTCGCCTCTTTGTGTCTCTGACGCTTCTTTCGTCGCTGTGCCGTTCGTTGCTCCTCTTCCATCCGATTGGCCTCTAGTTTCTTCTGGTACTCATCTTCCAACTCCTTTTCCCGTTCCTCTTGATTCATTTGCTTCCACCGTTCCGCCTCACGAGCTCGCGCATGACGGTAAACGTGAAAGTCACCACTCCCTGCGCCAGCAGTAGATCCATACGGGTTGTTCACCTTCTCAGCAGTGACTGTAGACGTCAGAAGACATGACAACTTAGCTATTGGATTCACGAATAAAGTAACCATAGCGCAATCGATTTATTCAACAGAATAACATACCTGGTCCGGCTTTGGCTTCGGCGGAACCTACGGCTTGATCATACGGAATGCTTCGCATGTTTGCATTGTTATCGGCATAAGCCTGAACGGAGCTATAGCGGCCCATGGCAATGCAAGGATCGATTTATGCTGACAATATGAAATCAAACAACACTCCGGAACACGAGAAATATTTGTTGTGTCGATAACAACTGACAACTGTTGCGAGTGCAGTTAAGGGATGCACACAAGAACACTTCAGTGATTTGGGGTTTGTATTCGTCGTACTGGAGTAGCAGTACTTTACACCCGTATGGCATGACTCCGATTGCTTGATCTCTCGAAAACTGCAGTTCCACGTACTTGTACCTGGTACCTGGTACCTGGTACCTGGTACCCTGGTACCTGGTACTCCAGTACTTACACTCCAGTACTGAGTACCCTCGATCCCCTCGATGCACTTTATGAGATGTACAGTATGCAAACCCCAGTATTTTTTGTCGCATGGCATGCGACAAAAATTCTTCCGAGTTTTGGGATATCCCAAAATTTTTGTCCTACGAAAAAGCTAGCGAGAAATTTCGTGCGACAAATGTTTTTCAGCGATTCTCATTGATGCCTACAATTGAAGTTCGTTTGTTGCCCCTTGCATGCATTCCAGAGACCAGTTGTGCACCCAATCCTTTTACTAGAAGTCAAGTGCTGCATACTCTGTAGGTTTTACGTACGGCAAGAAGTGTCGTACACCCCCCCGTACAAGCAAGAAATTGGTGAACTGCAAAGTGCGAACAACAACAAGAACATCATAATCTCTTGATTGCAACTTCCTCAAGGTGTTTCTACTCATGTCAGGCACCGATGGCTGCATCAATGGTGACCGTGATTGGGAAGAAAAGGTGGTCATCATGTCCGTTTCTGCGGATTCAGATGAGGATCTCAAAGTGTTGGGCCTTTGTGGCCGTATCCCACAGCCGAGACAATCATGCCTGCAAACATGGACATGGGATCCGTTGGTGCCTCCTCTGATGTCTCAACAGCGGACATGCCAGTGAAGTACTAACTATGAGGATGTGCCTACTGATGATGTTGTTGTTGGGTGATTGACCCATAAGGACAAAACGCCTTGTTGTCGTAAATCTAATACTGACTAAGGCTCCTTCTCGTAAGCACCAGCTTGCACCCACCAAGACGGCTTGCGAGACTGCTTCAGCCACTGCAGGAATAACGAAGCCTCACACAGACCGTGCAGGAACCGTTGCTCTCCTGCGTGAGATCCCTCTTTACCTGAAGAGGTTCTTCCTTTTCAGTGTCTTGTCCGTGAGATTGCTCCGAGAGATTTCAAGCCGGACCTTTGCTTCCAGGGATCTGCTATCCCCCGCACTCGCTGCTTCTTGCTTGTTTATCAAGGAAGAAGTATCATGATAAATGGTTTGCTTCAGCAGTGCAATATTCAATAGAGTAATGTTAGCACTTAGCGCAGCAACATTGTTGTTGATGGATGCAATGAGCAACATTATGCGGCGTACGAGCTATTTGTACTAGAAAAACCCAGTCTGGGTCGTATGTTTGAGTGTTTTGGGCGATGTTCACACTGGTGTAATGAGTGCTATATTTTTAAATCCGCTTTTTGTCGCATGCTAGCTTTTTCATGCGACAAACTCGTGCGAACTCCGAAAAAAATTGATGAAGTTTGCGATGTTGTAACTTTGCAAGCATCATGATTGGAAAGCAATCCTCACAGATTTAGGTAGAATGTTAAAAGCATTACAGATCGCACTTTTCACAATTTTTTAGGTGTTGTTTTTTGTTCTGATATGGCGTCTCAACATTTTGTCGTCTTTTTTGTCGCAGGGAATTTTCACACCGGGGTTCTTTTCTGCTTGCCATGAGGTGATAACGTTGGACATCAACCGAAATTGAAAACGTGACGAGCAAAACAAGTCCATCGATTCATATGCAAGTTCTATACATTCATAGAAACCCCGGAAGAAAAAGCAAGTAAAAGGAAGAAAGGAAAAAATCTGGAAGAAAAAAGAAGAGAAAGGAAGAAAGAAAAAATTCCGTGAAGAAAAAAGGAGAAAAAGGAAGAAAAAGCGAGAAGCTCTACTCGCTCATTTGGAAAAGAGTGTGGCATGGTCCAAAATAGGTTTTTAAAGCAGTGTATACCTCGCAACTCAAATGTGAATTTTATGTACGACACGTATTTATGTGATCGAGTTCGTATCAACGAAACTAAGTTTCTACGACTTGCAACGGAGTAAGCGAAAGGAAGCAAAGGAAGAAAATAGAAGAAGCCGTTTAGAAAAAAGGAGAAAAAGGGAGAAACTAGAAGAAAATTGAAGAAGCTTCAATTTGCTTAAGTAGAAGAAAGAAATTAGGAGAAAGAAATCTGCGGACTTTCTTCTTCTATAATAAAATCCGTCAAATCAGAAAATGACAATTGTCCATTGTACTTGAGTACCTACGAATATGTCCAACCAATTCGATTAGTCTATTTTGTCCGTTTGGCGTGGCAATCTGATACACAAAAAGTCCTGTAGAAGAAATACTAGGATAGAAGCAGAAATTCCGGAACCTCCTGGTTGCATTCAAGGGAAAATAACATGTAGTCGCCCACGTAGATCTTGGTACAAAACATAAACATTAACCCTGTAGACCTTCATTTATCGTGCCAAATTACGTGCTTTTGATCGGCTCATGATGGGGCTTTAAGATTTGTCAAGATCTCCGCCGTTCCTAGGTTTTTAGTATTTCCTCAAATGGTTTTAGACGCGTTAGTATGACCATGAGTGGAAAGCTTGTGAGGAAATACATGCTAGGACTAACAAAGTCCAAGGGAATCTCAAATCCTACTAGTAGTACTGATCCAAATGTTCTTCAATTTGGTTTCTGGTGTTGCAGTTTACAAAAATGAAATGTTTTTTGTGAAACTTTGGGATATGGGGCACAACCTTAAACCCTTTCAATTTTGTGAGTCAGTTTCTGCTCATAATAAGGGTGGTGATTTTGGATGACAAAAACAAGGGTGTTCTTGTTTTTGTGAATTTTGGTCTCAGCACAAGGGAGGATCCTCTTATAGGACAGGCCTAAGGGCTAAGCAATTCTTATGCAGGCATCATCAGCATGATAATCAGGCAGGCAGATCCTCTTTACCGCCAGCCAGACATGAAACGGAAATGGTTTCTGATTTGGCTGGTGCGTATTTTTCCTTATTCACAACTCAGCCCACATACGCCCGACCTACCAGCGGAAATAAAATCAACAGAAATGATGTCAATTGGAATTCCAAATGGTCTTCGATCTTCTGGTACAGTGCTCGTATGCCTTCCTGTTGCATTGGAATCCTACATCACTCTGCATTTTGTATTCGACGAGTGACGGGGGCAGTGTGCAGTATCGTACTCCAGCGTACTATCGCACCGGGACCAGTCTTACTGTGATCGCGAGGTTTTCAAATCATTGCACCCGAGAAGGGATCCGTATTTGAAGTTTTTTCTTAAAAAAGTACAAAAACCCTCATCATTCAAGTTTCAATATCACCCTCAATGATAAGGGTGACGCCGTTGCGATACTGACGTAGAAAAATAGGGAGGAACTTGACGATGTCAGTGATCCATGCTAGGATAAGTGTGATACAGTACTTGTACCTTGTACCTGGTACAGTAACAGAGTACAGTAGACAGCTAGCCTCCATCTCTTAACCACAGTTAAGTTAGGGTTAACAATTCCTGGTTAAATAGCAAAGGCTCATTTTTATTGTCAAAATTTGAGTGCACAAATGAGTACATTTCCTTAAATTCAGAACAGTACTCCCTACGAGTTGCAGAAATGCACATCTTTTTGGTAGTACTTGCGATTATGTCGAATCTACGAAAAATACTCATGATGTACTTAACCGTGCATTCACCTTAAACCTTGAGGAAGGGGGTCATGAATGTACATTACGACATTGAAACATGTGACCAATCGATCCTCTGTTTTTCAAGAATTAAACCAGCGCGTTCAAGACACGTGACACATGACACATGACATTATTACATTACTCCACAAACTTGTATGTACTGAAGTGCCTGTTCCTGGAATACGAGTACATTTTTGTGCTTCGTCGTCGTATGGTGCTATTCTTGCCAGACATATTTATCCTCGACACATGCATACGAGTATATATATGTTAAAACTATTAGGTATCCATGGGTCGTTGGGACATTTCTTAAACATGTGGAAAATTTTAATAATGATGACTGTGAAACCTTCCCGTTTCAGCGCGTGGATTGCCACACGACGAAACTACTCCTCGCACCATGCTGTTGCAGCTGCTGCTGTCACTCGTCGTTTTTCAGCAAACTTTTGCCGATGTTTGCGAGGTTTGTGGGGCTGGGCTTGTCGTGACGAATTCAGCAGCGTTGGTTGAAATTTTCGGACAGGGTTTCTATCCTACTTGCACCGAGCTCCAACAAGCCGGTCTTAATGGTCACATTCCGAAAGCTCAATGCGACACGGCACCATTGCTGATCTTTGAAGTTTGTAGGTGCGCTCCGACTATTTCTCTCTCCTCTCCGGCGCTCGATCCGCGTCAGTTGAATGTTTTAACTCGCGTGTCCTTTCCAACACCTCCTCCACCGTCGAGTGCAGCGACCCCGATAGCACCCGCAAGTTCAGAACAAGTAACAGCCGCTCCGACAAAGACAAACAGCTCAACAATACCGACACCGACAGCCCTTGAAAGCTCAACGCCGCCTGCGACACAAAGTTCCGCGTGCTATATCTGTGGAGAGGAGGGTTCGGAAGTATCACTACCAAACGCCATTATCGACATTACTGGGCAACCCATGACCTGTAGTGAGCTCGAAATTTTGGCTCTTGAAGGCGGGATTAGTCCGGAGGAATGCCCTTTTCTTCCTGTGGTATCATTTTTGACTTGCGGGTGTAGCAGCCCTACGTCGAGTCCACCGGCACCATCTTCCGTTCCAGTTGCGGCTGCACCTACTGCGGCACCATTTTCCACGCCTGTTGATGCTTTTCCGAATCCATCACCATCTTCCACACCAGTTGACTCTACACCGAGTCCAGCTCTAGTTTTCACACCAGTTAATTCTACGCCGAGACCAGCTCCGAATTCCACCCCAGTTGATTCTACTTCGAGTCAACCGGCACTCTTTCCCACACCTGTTGGTTCTACCCCGCGTCCATCGACACCATTGGCAACATCAGCTCCTAACGGTTCTGTTGTCTCTGAGTGCAGCGATGGATCTGGTTCCTTTGGAGATACCACAGGGAGTGAGACAGAAGTCGAGTTTCTCTATGAAGCAATCACCACCCCTGAGACAGTCGCGAGTGCTCTCAGCAACATTCTTTCCACCACCATCGAACCTGCACTTGGCGCAGGTCTTATTTCCGGTATCTTTTCTTCAGTCTGTTCTCGACGACTCCAGTGGAGGCGACGTTTGGAAGTGATAGGTCTCAGTATAAAACCAAACGACGAGTTGGTTGGATCAGGTACGTTCCTGAAACTGAGTGCTGAACTTTTTAAATTGCGCTTGCTCACCTATTGATTGCTCCTTGTCATGTTCTAGCTTCTTGCCTGTCTGATGCGAACGGAAACCGATGTACTGTGATCCGCGGACTCTTTACTCTCTTCTCTGAGGATGGCACCGATGTGGAGGATGCAATCAATGATGCCTTAAAGCGTATTCAAGAATCGATGGCAAACGGTGCCTTTAACAATCTCGACCCACGCCTTCCATCTGTCAATTTTCGCACTGCCGACGTCGCAGATGTTCCTGTCAGCAACACTACTACTGCAGGGAATCCGGCTTCGACCGCCAGCTCCGCGCCATCAGTTCCCATCTGGACGTGGGTGCTGATCGGAGTAGGAATTGCGCTCTTTAATTGCTTGATATGTTTTGTGTGTTGTCGGCGACGCAGGGAAAGAAAGGGACTGGATGGTGATGAGGACGATGACGATTATGGAGACAGCTCGGGTGATCAGGGGAAACCAGATGCTGCTGGGTATCAGCAGCAAGCAGATAATGATGACGACTTTGAGGACAATGATGCCCAGGAGGGAGCTGAAGGATCGGGTGGATTTTACCGGCCTTCGATTGCTGGTTACGGTCATCGAGTGGGTAGTGATGCCCATGAAACGATGCAAATGATGAACTCTATTGGAAACCTTTGATTGGTCAAAGGTATGGTGGGACATGATCCGCCATAGAAGCATCTAATTGCTGCAAGCTCACTATGGGTCAATAGTCAAGGCTCAAGACAGAAGACCGTCATCACGGGGTTTAGTGTTGAAATGCTACCGGCTCACTTTTTGGGGTACAAGTACCGGTACTAAACTAGTGTTCTCTACGGTAGTACTGTCGGCCAATACTCTCGTCCCTATCACATTAATACTGTCGTAGACGACACCCGTACTTTGGGACTCCACATAATGCGCGAATTGCCAATACTGTACTGTACCCTGCCCCCTGCCCGCAAAGCCATCATACCGTACCGGTAGAAGGTATGATATACTCCGTACTACGAGTTTTCTACCAGTTATTATCATATGAATCCTAGCATGTATGCATATATGTCATAGTAGACTACGTACGCCTGTACTACTACTGTTGCTACACGTACGACGTAGTGAAGTGCAGAACACAAACGAGGAACCAATGGATTAGGAACGACGACGAGACGTGCACACGACATACCGAGCAAAATATACAGAGACACCAAGAGCACCACACACCATTGTTACCAATACAACTTGACTTTTTTTGCATTCCGTTCGCGTCATTGTGGAATCACTTCTCACCCGTGGCGTACTATGAGAGTTGCTCCGGCGTCATGTGCGATGCTACTTGCAGGCTCGGTAGCCAATGCAATGGTGCTGCAACAACCCTCACAGAAAACATTAGCGTGGACGCCAAACTCGTGGCGCACCAAGGAGGCCAAACAAATTCCAGTCTATCCAGATGCTGATGAGCTTGCAGCTGTTGAACGTCGCCTGTCCAAGAAAGCCCCTCTTGTTTTTGCTGGCGAAGTTCGTACTCTTCAAAGTAAGCTCGCCGAGGCTTGTACAGGTTACGGCTTCGTACTCTTTGGTGGAGACTGTGCGGAATCGTTTGACGAATTTTCCGTCGACCATGTTCGCGACACCTTCCGTGTTATCCTACAGATGGCCTTAATTTTGACCTTTGGTGGTGGTCAGCCTGTCATTAAGATTGGTCGCATGGCAGGGCAGTTCGCCAAGCCAAGGTCATCGCCAACTGAAACGATTGATGGTGTCACGCTCCCGTCCTACCAGGGTGACAACATCAATCGAGAGCTTCCCTTCACTCCAGAAGCACGTTCTGCTGATCCAAAGCGCATGCTGGAGGCCTATGATCAATGCACTCAAACCCTTAATATCTTGCGCGCGTTCTCCGGTGGAGGCTACGCCAAGTTGACTCGGTTGCAGCAATGGACCTTGGAGTTTGTCGAACAAACACCTGCTGGATCCAGGTACCGCAAATTGGCACAAAAGGTGGAAGAATCATTGCGCTTCATGAGCGCGACCGGAATCGACTTGGACGGTCCAGAACTTTCCTCTGTTGACTTTTACACCGCACACGAGTGCTTGTTGTTGCCATACGAAGAGGCGCTCACCCGCGAAGACTCAACGAGCGGGAAGTGGTACGATACATCGGCACATCTCTTGTGGGTGGGCGAACGAACTCGTCAACCTGGTTTTGCTCATTTTGAATTTGTTCGTGGTTTGTCCAATCCATTGGGTGTAAAGATTAGCGACAAGGCTTCCCCAGAAGACGTCTTGGAGATTTTGAATACCTTCAATCCAAAGAACATTCCTGGGCGAGTCACGTTGATTACACGAATGACTGCCGAGGGTATTCGGTCGAAACTTCCCGCGATAATTAAGGCTGTTCAGGACGCCGGAAAGCATGCTTTGTGGGTATGCGATCCGGTTCATGGTAATGGCTTCCAAGCTGAGAACGGTTTCAAAACCCGATCGTTCGATGCCATTCGCGATGAGCTGGAAGCCTTCTTCGATGTACACCGTGAAATGGGATCCCATCCTGGTGGAATTCATTTGGAAATGACTGGCAAGGATGTTACGGAATGTTTGGGTGGGGACAACATGAGCGTTACGATGGATGGCGATCGAGGTCTCGCAACCAAGTACGAGACTCATTGTGATCCTCGGCTAAATGCGATGCAATCCTTGGAACTTGCTTTTTGTGTGGCAGAAAAGATGAGAGAGATCCAGGGATTCCCAAGTTTAGACGTTTAGATTCAGACAGACTTGGCATATCATCAACTCATTACCACCGCGTAGGAAATAGTGCATTAGCTCGCGATTTGCCAAAAGGTCGTCCCGACAAGGGTGCTCGGGGAGCCAGCCCTAAGTGCGCCGGTGCCGACTAATTAAAGCCTTCGTAGAAAGCATGCCCGCCACTAGCGACAAGTCGGGGCCTCATTCGATCCACCACCTTAAAATCAACCAAAACGGAGTAGGAATGCTCTCTACAAGGCACCTCCGCTCATCAAATTCATACTTCGATTCCGACTACACATTGCCGTGACTCGCACTGGACACCGGGACTCTCGGCAAGATTGACTGGTTTGGTTCACGTAGGTGACTTTGCAGGGACTGCTTACGACGGTTGCGTGTTGCGTGTGCAGTTCTTTGGCACTTTTCAACTCTTTCGATGTTGTCGACGACAGTAAACCAAATGCCAGCTCAGGATATGACAGTCAAGCCTTTCCCTGGTGAAGCTGTCGAGATTATGGATGTACTTCATTCCATCTATGTACGCAAATGCACTACGTGTGGCCTACAGAAGAAGAACGTGGACTTTCCTCTTCGATCTATTAAGGTGAAGTCAGAGTGCAGGGTTTGCACGTTTATGACAGCCCACAAGTTGGGTCGAGCAAAATGCACCATGTGCGGCCACGAAAAGCCCATCGTTGCCTTTCCTCCAGTTCAACCAAGATCAGGACGAAAATGCCGTATCTGCTTGAACTTGCCCCAGTGCTCCGCTGTGTTGGTCTGACTTGAGAAAATCATGTTCGCTTGTCACAATCTACTCTAGTCATGTATCTCTAAGAATGAAAATGCGCTCAAAAGAAATCATCCTCGTACTCTTTTGCTGCTGTCTCATCATCTGTCGCTTTAAATTCTGATGTGCTCGTCATATTCTCTGCCTTCATGATTCTATCGTACGATAGCAACTCTTTGAGCTTTCTAGCTTCCTCCGCAGCAAGCTTCTTCGCCTTCGCTTCCGCCTTCAACTGTTCCTTCTTTCGCAGCTGAAGCTCGCGAAGATGATCTTCCTTCTCCTTCCATAGGTCAGGGTGTCGCTCTTCTCTCGACTTCTCCAATTGCTTGACAATGTGACTATTCTTTTCCACTTCTACTCTCTTAACGTTTTCTGGTCGGTGATACCCAACTTGACCATCCACCATCGTTGCCGTTTTCTTCAAGTTCTTCCACCTTGTGTAAACAACGTACACCGAATTGCGCTTACAACCAGCTATACTGTTCGCTTTGACAAGGGACGCGCAGTCGAGCAACAAGTCTTCAGGTATGTCGGCGAGTGTCTGTCCAGGCTTGAGACGACAATAGACGTGGGCGGAACTCAAATCGTCAACGTGCCACCACACGTCCTCATCCCAGCCGTGTTTGATGAGGTCTTCATTTTCATACTTGTCCTTCCCCATGTAGAGAGTGTACTCTCCGCATCTTGACTTGAAGTAGAAGACCATGGTTGATTTTGCAATCGGCAACGGGTGGGTCTAATTTGTGCTACGCTTAAATCGAAGATGCCTAATGCGCTAACGATTAATGCGCTAACAAAAGCGCTAAACCAATCAAAAACGTCCGGATTTGGGGAGGGGGCTGCCCAACGCAAAACCGGAAATCGACGTCTTTAAAAATATCAATAGATTCAAAATCCGATAAACAATCTATGGTATGAATAATTGCATAAATCTGACCCGCAATTTTTTGAACAGAAGTAACGGTCCGTAGAATTGTGACACTTCTACGCCCAGTTTGTACAAACGTTCACACACTTCAGAAAACGCTCACAAAAATGCCACATTTGTTATTTGGCAAAATGGACCCTCAGCTGCAGACAATCCTGCATGTAACATCTCAGTAGTTCACCCTTTAATTTGCTTTCCAATCCATCTCTAGCAATTGTTGTCAGTATTTGTGACAATGGGAGTGAAACTTTCCTGTTTTGATCAACATTCCAAGCATTACTCTGGAGTACAAGTAGGATGATGACATCAACAATGCTGTACCGGGATCGAGGTACAGTATTGTACTGTAGTATGACGTAAAGGGTACTTATACTGGTACTTCAGTAGATAATTCCTCTCAACTGTATCGTACAGTACTGAAGTACAGGAATACTCCTATTAATAGTACTGGAGTACAAGTACCATGTTCTTGTAGACATTCAGTTCTACGCCGTATGGTACTGGTACACGTAGTCTGACTTCTGAGTATCTTCGTAGATGTATGCATACTGTAACATGTTTGACGGAAGTTGCGGTGTTGCGTATACGGTATACGAGAACACTTAAGTCGGCTAGGTCTACTATGGCTGGTTTCACCTCCAAGTTACATGTAGTACAACTAGTGTAGGAATAGTAGAAAATCTTGTGACGTCTGGATTGAAAGTAAAATCCGGCATCCTCGCGAGTACAAATAACACGATCGGCAGCACACAAAAACACCTCTCACGACGATGAGAATTTGACAACGATTTCATCATCGCCCGATCTTCATCAGCCCGACCCTTTGGGTAATCTTCGCTTCGTCATCAAGTGGTTGAGGCACTTTGGCCTGGAAGGTCGGGCTGATCGGCCTTCATGAAGCAGCTACAAATGATCTACCAGTGTTGGCTTGAAGTCACCAAGCAGAGTCGATATCGCGACAAATGGCTCTCTGATGAAACATATTTTCGAGCCATGAAGGCTCAGTTTCCTTCTCTTGAGTCCCTTGGGTTTGATAGAGGTGTCATGAACCGAGCAATTTCAAAAGGAGGCGGTATAATTCTTGATGATTTTACGGTATCGAATACAACTGGCCTATTTCGACGTCAAGCAAGGGGTCTCTGTCGCTTCAGCAATGAAAAAAGGAACATTTGGGGCTACTTTATCACAACACCAGGAGGTTTAGTTGAGCGTCCACCAGATGGAAAGACAAATTTCTTGTCGTTGCTGCAAGACGAGAGCATTAACGATCGATACAGCGTTGCGCGCGGCATGCCGGAAATTGTGGACTTGACGACGCAAATTTCTCAGCAATCAACTATCAAACGAAAAGTTCAAGCCCAACTTCAAGCAGAGGACAAAGCAAAGAAGATTAAAAACGGCCCTGCATCATCCATGATTGTTGTACAGACGTATTGGGACAGTCCGGAAGCAAAAAAACTCTTTCTTGGAAGTGTGAGTGACAATCGCAATGTTGTCGAAGTCCTGCAGCAGAGGATTGAGCGGCTTCAACAAGTCAATCGAACAGTCGAAGGATGGCGAGACCTTGTAGATAAGCATGATAAAGACAATCTCTGTTCTGCTTATGATATCTTCATAATTAGACAGAGATCGTCAATTCTTTGCTTGGCCTACACAATGGCACTGGAGGAGATGAATTCGGCACGATGGGTCGAAGATTGTTGCATGCAAGCAATCTTCGATAGCAGCAAGATGGGTATTGAAGCTGCTGGCACTAATGAACGTACTGTTGCAGGTTGGAATATACTATTGAGGGCGAATCGTGAGCGCTTTCCGCATCCGAACCCAAACATTCACAAGGCAAAGAAACCTCTTCCAGATTTATTGGAATACTTTCAAGACGAGATAACCGTTCCGTGGCATCACTACTGTATTGAAAACCTCGCTGATCTCACAATTGAGTTCGCACGAAACGAGCTGGTGTCAAAGATTATCCCCGCCGCGTTCGAAGCAAGCAATAACATGATGAGTGGCGAGGAGCAAGAAGACACACAACAAGAAATCCGACAATGTGACGAACGCGATGAAGACAATAACGACAACACGCAGGAGACAGGTGACAACAATAAGCACAGATTACAAAGAATTAGAGCCGACTGTCTACTGGGTGTTTACATAGACTCTCCAATATCCTTATCTACAACTTGGCGTTGGCTTCGTCGACTTGGATTCTCGTACGACTCTCGGAAGAAAACATTCTTTGTTGACGGCCACGAACGACCCAACGTTGTCTTCCACAGGAACCAGTTCTGCAAGGACTACCTATCAAAGCTCGAACCGAGATGCCATCGCTGGATCCAAGTAACAAAAGAGACTGTCGAACGATGGAAACATGAGAGATTGCCTTCAAATATGAACGCCAACGCCAAAGGATACTCTTACCTCTCGGACAATGGCATTGAGATGGTGGAATTTCACGTCGATGATCACGACTTCCTTCATGACGTCGCAAAGGAAATGGGGTGCGGTTTGATGGGAGGGAACTTGAGTGTGAGGAAGCCCGAATCACCATCGAAACCACTAATGATTTTCGGTCAGGATGAGAGTGTCTTCAATCAGTACTTGCTTGGCAACCGCCAATGGGTAGGACCCGAGGGACAGCGGGCGCTTCTTCCAAAGACAGATGGTTTGGGATTAATGTTGTCGGCCTTTCAATCACGTGAGACAGGGTTTGGTCTAAAACTAAGCAGCATACAACTCAGTGAGATAAACGAGAGTCGTCGCAACAAGAATTACGTTGATGTTGACGCAGCAATCGCAATCCATGGACAAGCAATGAAGAAAGACTTGAGGGACTCACCTTTTGTTATCTACTTTGAGCTCGGAGCGAATAATGAAGGATACTGGACATACAATCACATGTCCATTCAGTTCGAAGATTGTGTCGATTGTCTCAAGGTTGTCTTTCCACACTTCGATTTTGCATTCCTTTTTGATCATTCGCAAGGACACGCTAAGAAACTCTCTAATGGATTAGATGCGCACAGTATGAATAAGAGCTACGGTGGAGTGCAGCCGAACATGCGTGAGTCAATTATGAAACAGCATGACGGGTATTTTGGGATGCATTCACGTACCTTAGAAGTTGGCGACACTCAGACTTTTACATTTTCATCGGTCGACGACGGGCCATTTTGGATGGATCATGCAGAGAGAGAACTCAACCGTCATGACCGAATCCTTCCTTCTCCTCCTGGTCCTTCTCGAATGCGAAACAAAACAATTTCAGAACTGAAGGCAGAGCTTGCACCATTTGACGTCCTGAATGATCGACGAAACTATCGCCTTGTAGAATTGCAAGAGCACGCAAGAAACAAGGGAATAGAAACAAAAGTGCTGAGAATAAGAGAGAAGAAAGGTTGGGAGGGTCGGCCAAAAGGTCTCTTACAAGTTCTTTGGGAAAGGGGTTGGATCGATGAGGCACAGCATGACAAGTATACTATGGATGTCGCAACGGATGTCGATGGTGAAGCATTGGAAGGTGCGGAGGACTGGAGTTTAAAGTACCTCATGGCCAGTTGTCTTGATTTCGCCGAAGAAATGACTGCATTGCAGCATGTTGGCAGTCAACTTGGCGTTTCAGTCATCATCACGCCAAAATTTCATGCCGAATTGGCAGGGGAAGGAGTTGAATACAGTTGGGGTGTCGCAAAGGGAATCTACAGAAGAAAGCCCCTGAACTCTAAGAAAAGCAAGGACGCTTTCAAAAGGTTAGTAAGTGATGTGACAAGCAGGGAAGTCCTCACAATTGAGACAGTCCGCAAGCTTTCAAGGCGAGCACGAGCATACATCTGTGCATATTATTCATTGTACGAGAGTCAAAACAAGGGCGATGACACAATAAAACTCACGCTTCCGCTTATCGAACGCCTTGTCAAGGCGTTCAAAACACACCGGGCAGCAATCGACTTTGATGCGGGCTTCGTTTACGGCTTTGTGCCGAACCTGAAGGATGGTGTCATCGTTATCGATGAGTAAATGTCGATCAAAAAGAAAGTGCGAACGTCGATTGCAGAATTAACTCCAAGAATTTTGGCATCAACTAAATTTTTAACATACTGAGCCTACATGCCCCTACTATATGTAGGTCCAGGATGAAACCAGCCATACGTAGTAGACTTGCAGTATTAAAACAAGGTAGGTTTGTCTTCATGTAATCCGAGGGCTCGAAATTGGATTGTATGCACACGACCCGATGTAACGGAAAAAGATTCTCACACTTGACGAACGGCCGAGCTCTTCTTACATGTGCGTAAGATTGTTCCTCATATACAAATATGAATGTTTTTTTTCACACATCGAATGACTTCTTTGTTTCAGTTAAGGACGGGGGTGCAAAGATTTATCGCGGAGGACAATCGAAATGATGACGTCGCAGCGGATTCTGATTGGGTTAGCGCCTTTTTAGCGCATTAGTTGTTAGCGCATTAGGCACTCTCGCTTAAATCCTCCATATGCAAAATGTTTAACATGCATCCTACAATATACATAGGAGGATGTTGTGTACGGTGTACGGTGGCCGGTGGCGGTACCAATAACACTGTTCCAGTGTTCCAGTGTTCCAGTACTTGTACCCTCGCTTCTTGGGACAGTAAAACACGGTTTCCTACTAGTAATTACAATCTACTGTACGAAAGTTATACTGTAGTAGCATAAGTACTCCCTCTTCCAGTAAGGAGCACTGTAGTACTGTAGTACCAGGGTATGAGATACTTGTACAGTACGGAGCACTCGAGTACTGTGGTAGGGACTGGGACTAAAAAAAAAACCATCGTCATATGTCATACGTCATACATACGTCATATGTAGATTCCAGATTTCAGCTATGTACTGTACTACGGATCATCGTTGTACTGTACATGCTACAGTGCAATTCGACTGCGAGATTATATGCGATGGGGTAGACAACATGTACATACATAACCTCTGACTCTAGACTCTAGACTCGCTTCTTTCCTTTGATGTAAGCTTAGTTCAGATAAATAAAACTGCTTTAGAGTCATCGATATTCATAGATCCAAGATGAAAACACTCAAATGCTCTCCAATCATCAGACACATGTCCCTAACGAAGCCAAAATTTGGGTTGCTAACGGATTCACCAAGAAATGTTGTTTTCTACGGTGTTTTCCAACAAAGGCATTTGGCACTTGTGCATGCGCTGTGGTTGGCAATAAAAGTGTGTAGACCGGTACGTTCGTACCCAGCCCCTTCGCATTGCCTCAAGCAACAATCTGAGCGAATAAACTACTTCTGTATGTGTTATAGAAGTGGTAAGCGGTTAAGCGGGGATATAGGCAGTAGCGAATGACAATGGTTTAAACAACAATAGCTTATTTCTTTTTAATCTTTCTCAACTTTTTAAAGCCAAACGTGTTGTAGTCGAGCTCCAGGTACAAAGTCTCCTTTATCGTCAAACCGGTGCCAGCCTCGATGGATTTTTCTTCGTGAAGTTTCAAGCGATGTATTGGAACATCTGGAGTTGGATTGGTTCTATCGACAAAGAACTGTCGAACTCGCTCTCGATCCTCCATTGACAGGCGGTTGGACTTTTCCAAGTGCTGCATCCAGTCCCCGTTGGGTCCTTGGGCCGACGGTGGGGCCTCGGCAGCTGTTTCCTCGTGCTTTCCCTGAATTGCCGCTGCGGCTGCTGTTACCACATCCAAACTATTTCCAGTCTGTGGCTCTTGTTTGGCTGGAGATTTCGTTGGCGCTGCATTTTGTTCAGTCAGGCCTCCTCCTGAAAGTGGTGCTCCGTCGGCAGGTGACGTCTTCGCTTTCTTTACTAACCCCTTGGAATTCGCCAGATCCATCAGTTTGCGCTTGCGAGCCTCCTTAGGTGTCTCCTCGCGCTGTTTTGCTTCGTTTTGGAGGCCCTGTACTTCCGCTAGATCAACCATCATCATTTTGGACCTGTTGGCTCCATACTTTGGAGCACTAGCTCCGACAGGGCCTACAGTTCCGACTACACCAGGACGTCGACCCTTGGAAAGGATGGCACGTGCTGTCCCAGGCTTCCGCAAAGAGTTGAACTGTGTCGCTTGCTGACCAGGTCGAGAGGCAGCAGGCTTTTTGTTTGCAAGAAACAGGGAACCCTTAGCAGCGTCGACTGGCCTGATCTTATTGAGTTTGTTCAACCCTGGCATTGTTGGTAAGTCCTGAGCTTTTGGCTTGGTTTCCGTAGCTCCATTTGTAGCATTATTGTCGCGCGTAGCAATTGTTCCTGACTGCCCATCATGAACCCGCTTTTGTTCTGCATGCTCGTCTTCCTTCAGGACGGCCGCACTGGCATTTGCCTTGAAGTGAGGATTGCTTAAGCACTCCGGCAGAACCTCGTTCAACACATCGGCATTGAGTAGGGAATAAAAGAAGGGTGAAAACAATGGGTTTGTATCTGTATGGTGGTCTTGTCTCACGACGCGATCTAGCACCTCGGAACATGATTTTTCTAACAAGTGCTGCGCGTCTCGGCCACGGCACGATTCTCTAGACCCTTCTCCATCCTGATACATGATTCCCCGACTCAAACCGGCTATGACTTTCACCCATTCTTCCGAAAGGCGTTCCTCTTCCCCGGCAGTGAATAGGTTGTAGATTAAGTCATCGGTATCGTCCGACGGATCCAAGCCAAGCATAGCGATGAGAACTCGCAATTTCGTCACCTTATCCATCCGCGGGAACACTTGTATCAGTTTCTCGACATACTGACGAGGCGTCACTCCACGAGTCGATGTCACCGCCTTGGCGACATCGAGAGATGAGAATGGTCCCCGCAACTTGGACTCGACGACTGTTAAGAAGCTGTCTAGATCTTCTTGTGAGAAATCCATGGTGGCGTATCCTGACAGCGAAAAAGGGTCTGTAACAGGGCCCTGATGGAGACACTTAAGAAATGAAGAATTCGAGGCCTTAATTCGGAAGTAAGCAAGGTGAATCGTCCGAGAATGATCTCATTTCAACCCGTGAGCAGCAAATACCATAGACTCGGAGCTCCGAATACAGTGCTCGTGGAATTAAAAAGTACAAGTACCGGTGGGGAGTCCGCGGAGGGAGTGCGGAGGCTTCTGAAGGCAGGTGTCAGGAGTACTGTATACTGTATTGGTAAGTCTCTATATTGGAGTGCTTGGATTTATTACGTTGTACAGTACTCGGAGTACAGTATTTCGAGCGCAAAATACTGTTTCCTGTGGCAGTAGTACTTTGGTGGGAGGTGGGAGCCTGGAAGCAAGCAACCACACGGCACAGCCGCAACCCGCATCGGGTGAAAGGTAGTTGGAGTTGGCTAACAACTTGATTCTCATTGTTGGAGTTGGCTAACAACTTGATACTCACAGATTGAAGTTTTAATTCTTTTGTGATACACGCGTCTCGTTCAACAGAACCACCTACAACTCCTTCACAACGCATTTCATGCGATGTGACAATACTTGATGGGTCCCTAGCTAGAGTGTTGGAGGCTTAATTATGAAACTATTCGTCAAGGCAGCCACCTCCAGGCTCGTTCCGTGCATATGATGGCCTCCCTGTGGCAGCATGTACAAAAGATGCCGTCCGCTAAGCTTTGCATGATAAGTTAGGGCATGCCAAAAGGGCACGTTCGCGTCGTCCAATGCGCCAACCACAAGGGTACTTGGAAAATGCTCGTTATCGTTGGCGTTCGCATTTGTGAATGGACAAATCGCTGCGATTGTTTCAGCAGCCAATTTGTCGACGGTTGGATCACCCCATTCGTCACATTCGTGATCAGTCAATGCCATTTTATTGTACATGGATGTTGTGACATCCAAGAACGCATTTACAAATACAGCAGACCCGAAAAGGGAGGGGGCGCGATTGATAGCGGCCCCAACAGTGACTCCTCCGGCAGAAAATGCTTTTGCCGTTAGTCGCGCAGGATCAACCATGTTGTCCACCAGGAATTGAGCACATGCTAAATAGTCTTCAACTGCGTTGCGCTTGTTGTGCAGTCGCCCGGCATGGTACCAGGACTTGCCGAGTTCACCTCCTCCTCTGGTGTGCGCGTACGCTATTACAACACCACGATTGATCAATGACAAAGCAGTTGAGTCGAATCCGCGGATCACAGGGAGATGCGGGAAAGTACGGGGCAAATCGACCACGTGCGCTCTACTGTACTGTACGGAAGCCGCATCACTTCGTTGAAGTTCACAGACTGCTACAGTACTCGTACTGGCTCCTGCTCTATCGCAAAGATAGAAGGCAATCACACGGGAGATACCAAGCTACAAGCTACCAGTTGCAGTATTGTATAGAAAACAATATACAGTACAGTATGTCGAATGGAACAAAACTCGACGGGAACAACGATCACGGCTCGACGACGGCTTGTTGACTTCCTGCTTTTATTTAGAGTTTTTAATATGAAAAGCAGGAATGAAGGAAAAATACTCCCGAAACCATTATTTTTGTATATGCATATTGTTCGATTGACTACAACTTTTATTAGTGTTTTTTAGTATTCTAATTGTACAATGAGCTGCGCCATTGGCCATCCTACTCGTTGGCTCCCTATTTGCTACAGTAGTACACTAGAGAGTTCCAGGTGCGCCGCGTGATGTGTCTGCGGCTGTTGGCTGGAATTGGAGTGCTGTACCAGGTATGACGTACAAGCATACATACAATACTCGAGAGCCCAGAGTACGTGATATCCGTACGAATGTCGATATACTCGGAGTACAACAGAACTCCGAGCTAAATAATTATTTATCGAGTAAGAAACAGTTTTTGACATCCATGAAACGACTATGTAAGGATCGTGATAGTGTGCGAAAGTTAATCGGCTCAGTCACGAACACTAAATGTTCAGTGTCGTCTCTGAACGTCGTTCAGTGTCGTCAATGAACCTGGCAAGACGGTCGAAAAACACCGAAACTTCCCAAAGTCGAACTTTAAGTGCCCATAACTTGAGCAATAAAGGTGCCACATCAAAAGTAAGACTGATTTGAAAAGCTGTGAATCGAGCTTTCCAAATCCGTGTCTGATTGTCGGTATCTTGCTTTATCGATGAACGTTCGTCGATTGAAAATCGCATTTTGGGTGAAACGAGACAAGTGTGCGTGCTTATAACTTAACAAATATAACTCAAAAATATAAAAGTAAAATGGATTCAGATAGAAGAGATCAAGGCTTTCCAAATCATTCCGGTATTTGAATGTACGACCTTTATTCGCCATGTTATGGGCTCTGAAAGTTTCGTAAAATCATTGACGGGCGACACTAACGTCATTGAACGTCGTCACTAACTCGACACAAACGTTAGTGAACGAGCGACACATGCTCCTCAAAAACTCGTTTTGAGTCCAATGCACGAAAAAACGCGCATGCCTCTACGACGCTCCTAGTACAACAAAAAAATTAGTGAACTTAGTGAACGACGCAGTGAACTTAGTGAACTTAGTGAACGACGACAGTGTCGTTTGTGACGTGACTCAACAAGAAGTCACTATTTTACAGGTAGTTGACGGTTTTTAGTAACATGTGGTGCAAGAAAATACATAGGCACTATGAGCATTTGTATGAGAGTGGCCGAACGAAGTTTCAAACGACCGCAGCTGCGCATTTGACTGAACGCACACTTCTATCTACATTAGTAGTAATCAAAATGTATATGTCATATGTAGATTGGCATTTGACTTCCTTCTACATTAGTAGTAATCAAAATGTATATGTCATATGTAGATTTGCATTTGACTGAACGCACACTTCTTTCTACATTAGTAGTAAACAAAATGTATATGTCATATGTAGACATTGCAACTCGGGAGTTCTTGCTGCATACATATCACATGTCGGTCTACGTTCTGTACAAGCTTTATGCAAGTTTTGCCATTGGCCCGTGGTACCCAGTACAATGGTACGAAATCATTGTATCACTTACGATGGAGGGGACTTCGTGTTACCTTCAATGGAGTGCTTCCGCGTCAATACAGTATTACGGTACCTGGTATTGCAAAAATCGTATCTTACGCTACTTTCCCGCAGCTCCCAGGCTCTCCGTAGGCTCCATAACCAATGAGCACTACTCGATTTTCCGGAACAAATGGGTCAATATCAGAGCGATGAAAAAGGCTCATAGGAACTCGAATCCCGTCATAACTAGGCACTAGAACTGGTACATACGCATATTTGTCGTAACCAGCTTCCATCGTGGACATGCCTAATCGACTCGTTGAAAGTGCCTTTTCTCGAAAATCGTATTCGTAGAGAACAGGATAATGAACGGGACTCTCAACCGTGAATTGCACAACGTTAGCATCATAGAACATGTTGCCGCAAGGATTAAGTTGATGGGGAACGTGCGCAACGCTTTCACAGCTGCTTCCCTTGACTCGAATGCGATGCGATACGTCTACAGAGCTACGCTCATATAGAACGACAGCGTCTCGAAAGATGTCCATATCCGTGATAACAAACTGATCGGACTGCCCCGCGACGAATGCCCCGAAGCCAGATCTGAGAGGAAGCTCGTTGATCAACGCTCTGAACAGAGTCAATTCTTCATCCATTCCACATTCATGGCTTGATCGGTCGGTGCTAACCAGCAAATAAACATCACCATTGGCTCCAACATCAATGTGATATTGGACGCCTTGTTGCCGAGCTCGCACAAGTAACGGAGGCTGCGAAACATCACTCATGAGATGTATTTCATTGGAAACCTTAGTCGTGGCAGAAATGGCAACGAAACGACATCCTTTAGTTCGCTGTACATCGACAACGACACTTTCATCTGAGTTGTGGTAAACTTGTGCTGGCTCGGAAATGTAATCGTCATCAACGACACACGCCAACACTCGACTAGGACGACGCCACGCGTCCGTAGAAGTGAAAAACAAGCTGTGCCTTCCATTTCTTTGCAGCGGGCCCCATTCTACAAGAGAAATGTTTTCTCCTTTGCTAGGGACTAATCGTATTGTATGCTTTCGCAAATCTTTGATCCAAAGTTCTGCTTCTGAAGACTGCACCGAGACAATGAGGTACGCTATGAACGTTTCATCGACAGAAAGCGACATAGCCCGAAGCTCATAGGTATTGAGATTAATGTTGAGAATCTCATCTTCCTCGTTTCCTTCAGCATCGATGCTCTTTGAATATCGTAAACAGTTGTCGGAACCAACAGATGAGCTATAGTAGTGTCTCCCACGAGGCCCCAACTCTGGAATTGATACTTGCGACTGCTTCTGAATTTCTCTCTCAATTTCTAACCTCAGATTTGAATCAATCAATTGGAGGCTACGTTTATTCTCTCGCTCAATATATCGCCACAGCTCTGCGGACGGCTGTCTGAAGAATTGAAACCGATCGCTAGAGAACGAATGGGCCCTCAACGTATTTGGCGAAAGGCGATATCGCAATGCACTGAATTTGGTGATCCCGTTGCATGCGTGTCGACCCAATTTAGAGACCATCATCTCAATAGGGTGAAGAGCGAAGGGCGATGTGCCGCGATGAGATGAGAATAGGTCATTGCCATGGGCACGTCCTCGTGAAACAGCTGCGAAGTGGACGTATGCCGTAACTCGGAGTGCTCCATTATCAGTGTATCCATATCAGATACTCCGAGTACATGCGACACGCGACGTTGGATGTTAGTCCGGAGTCCGGGAACCAGAGACGGGAATTTCAAACCCAGCCCACCCAAACCCACGGCCCACCCAAACCCATTGGGTTAAGGGTGGGTTTTGGGTGAGCTCAGGATTTCATGGGTGGGTCTGGGTGGGCCGGCAAATCATAGCAAAAAATGACAGTAGATGTTTGCTACCGGTAGTAGTAGAACCATGTACTCCCAGGACTGGCTACTGGGTTTGGGTGGGTTTGGGTTGGTCTTGGTAGATCGTATGGGTTCTGGGTGGGTTTGGGCTGGTACTTCCGTGAGCGTAGCTTTACGTGGGTACCCATGGGTTTGATGTTTTCAGAAATTCCCGTCTCTGCCGGGAACTCAGTGAATTGACGCGAGAACGACGCACGACACTCCCAAAGATGGATAACGTAGTGCTACGGGATTTGTAGTATCTCAGTGCACTAAATTTATTGGGTAATAGATGGTGGTCGTATATATATAGTATGACATGAGCGAATGCGGCCAACAAACCAAGGGTTACATCGAAAGCCAAAACTATGACAGATCACTATGTGTTTACAGTTTACATGCATGTTTATGCTGTTGTTTCATAGTAGGACAAGGTCAAAAGAAGTACCAGCACCGTAGACCAGGCACCAGGGGTCAGCGAAGTTATACTTAAACTACTACTATAGTGACCCAACGGAGGCCCTACAATTGAAACTTAATGCTACTGAGATCTATGTGGTTGGTTACTGGTTACTGCAATTGCAATTCCCCTAACCAGTCATCAGGAATATTGTTCAGGGCAGTATTATCTTCGAGCAGCAGGCATCACATTCCAACGTCTAGGCAGCAAGAAGCTCTGATTCAACATTGGATGAATCACGTTGGTTGCCATTGGCAACTGGCACCAAGCATGAGTGTAAAAAGTCCATCCGGTGTGACAACCAGCTTGCATGCCAGGTGCTTACTTGTGGCTACTGTACATTTGCTTTTAGTGTTGAGTTGGGTTGACCATTTTTTTGTAAATTGCCAGTGATAAATGCCCAGCCATTGTTATAAAGTCCATGTATATAGTTGATTATTCCAGCATGTTGCGACATTTACTCAAGGAAAATTGCTATACAACACTGCCGTACTAGTATGTTATTGGTGGGGCCCATGTTTTCTCAAAAAGGCATCCACTGTTGTGTCAATACATGATGGGAATGTGATTGCTTATCAGTTTTGATTAGATATCCAAGCATCCAAACTCACTGACCTTCCTTTATTGCTTCCACATTGCTCAGCACCTTGATACAGCAACATGTACTGCAGGAGAGTCCATCTCACAAGCGTACAAACTTCTGAGCATGTAAATGCTTGTTTTTTCGGTTTCTATAATCTCGTTCATTCAAATCCGTGGGGCACACAAAACAAGATAACAACCTTCAATCCGTTGCAACTCCCACGTGCGCCAATGCTTCTATTATTCGAAGTCCACTTGATGAACCTTTAGAGCCATCGGTGCACATGGGAGACGCAACGGAAGGCAAGATATGTGCTCAGGAAGTTCAGCACACATAACGTGTGGTGATCAGCGTGATAAGACCATGGGCCGTAGATGAATAACATGCTGTGATCTACGGAGGCTGCCTAAAATTAGCAAAACGTGCATCCAGCCATAGCCCACAGTGATAGAAGAATACGTTCCACCGACACCTTGGACCCGCCACTGTTTCTCGGAGTACAGGCAAAGGGCAGGGCATAGTTCTACTGTCTACTGTAATTATGTGATCAAATTTCAAACCCTCTGACATTCCTCATGAAATCCCAGCACAACATTAGATGCAGCCTCTCCAATCGTATCCATGCGGTAGCCACCTTCTTGAATGATAACTATTGGCAGTCCTTTCAAACTGCGTGCCATCATCTGGCCTTTCTCCCAGTAATCGCGTCCCTGTAGAACAAATCCTGTTCCAGGAAGCGCGCAAGGATCACCTTCGTGCGTGTCAAGTCCCATCGATATCACGACGGCTTCAGCACCAAACTCCTCGATTCGTTGCAGCCCTCTTCCTAGAGACTTCTGATACTCCTTCCATTCAGTTTTAGGTGGCATGGGAAGGTGCAAAGTTGTGCCCTCGCCTGCTCCAACTCCGACCTGATCAGAAAAGCCGCTGTGAAATGGATAGTCGAAGTCAGGGTCGCAATGAAGAGACACAACCAAGACGGACGGGTCGTCATAGAAAATAGACGCGGTACCATTTCCGCAATGATAATCTATGCTGAGCAGTTAGCGTTGCGAGTGGCGCGCCGGACTTTGAGTGGCAATCTCACTTACCAATATCAAGCACAGCTATTTTGCCTAGTTGGTGCTTGGACTGGAACAAGCGAGCGGCAAAGGCAGCTTGATTTAAATAACAGTAGCCCCCGAAACTGTCTTTAGCCGCGTGATGACCTGGATGAGTCGGCATGGCATAGACCAGTGTACCATCCATGGACTTATCAACAGCAGTTTGAATGATAGTTGAATCCCACATCAACTCATCCAACAATGTTTCAAGCATGGGAGTAACTGTATCGGTGCAGTAGTAACCGACTTGTCCCATAACATTGTTGGATGATCGTTGGTAGGGATCACGCGGAAGTGGCACATTGATAGGAATGAAGGGCTTGACGACACCTTCACTACGCGGGAACGTCGATCCCGGATTGCGACGACCGTCACCAATCTCCACCCAACTCGACCAGGCAGTTGTCAAGAACTCGAGCAGCCCTTCAGAGTGCACATCGGAGTATATTTTTTGTGAGGGGCTCCACTTGTGCTGGGGGTGTTTGAAAGGATACGTTGTCCGTGAAGGCTGCCAACGCATTCAAAATAATGGCGCGACGGAGGCGGGGCTTGTTAAACGCATCCAAACTATCGGCAGCCTCTTCCTCAGCAGAGATAACAGGCTTGTTTCCAGTCTCATCTAGAGAGATTTCGACAGGCGTCGTGGGCGCCAGAACAATGATGGAGTTCGTCATCGTTGGAATTCTGTTTGGTTTAATGCTTTGATTTTTGAATGATCGTGTGAAAGCCAAGACCCAGGGTCTGCCTATTTTTCCCTACGCATGTACATGTCACATGTCACATGTCGCTGTGTGTGAGCATCGCTACCGTAGATGCTGTACTCGAGTACTGGTTTTGCTACTTGCTGTATCTCATGCCACGGGAAACGGGACATGGCACGTGGAGTACGGTACTACGGTATAGTAGTGACTCGAGAAGGTGCTTTACTGTACCGTTCTACCGTCCAATATACTCTACTCCGAGTAATTACTAAAAAAGTTGTAACTGTACTGGATACCTACGGTAGAGTTGATTACTTGTGCTACAGTACAAGTTACTGGTACTTTAAGTCTTTACGTAGGACTCTATACTGCAGTCCTACAAAAAAAGGACTTTGTACAGTACACTGTACAAACCAGGTATAGTTGTACAGTACACGAGCTGGCGTGCAAAAGGTATGAACGAGAACTGGACAATGCATGATATCATAGAAGCCATTCTTCGTTCTGTGCCGGTCGAGTTAACTATTTCCCTACCGCCTCTCCCTCTCATCATGAAATCCCAGCACAACATTAGATGCAGCCTCTCCAATCGTATCCATGCGGTAGCCACCTTCTTGAATGATAACTATTGGCAGTCCTTTCAAACTGCGCGCCATCATCTGGCCTTTCTCCCAGTAATCGCGTCCCTGTAGAACAAATCCTGCTCGACGAATTGTACACGGGTCTCCTTCATGTGTGTCAAGTCCCATCGATATCACGACGGCTTCAGCACCAAACTCCTCGATTCGTTGCAGTCCTCTTCCTAGAGACTTCTGATACTCCTTCCATTCAGTTTTAGGTGGCATGGGAAGGTGCAAAGTTGTGCCCTCGCCTGCTCCAACTCCGACCTGATCAGAAAAGCCGCTGTGAAATGGATAGTCGAAGTCAGGGTCGCAATGAAGAGACACAACCAAGACGGACGGGTCGTCATAGAAAATAGACGCGGTACCATTTCCGCAATGATAATCTATGCTGAGCAGTTAGCGTTGCGAGTGGCGCGCCGGACTTTGAGTGGCAATCTCACTTACCAATATCAAGCACAGCTATTTTGCCTAGTTGGTGCTTGGACTGGAACAAGCGAGCGGCAAAGGCAGCTTGATTTAAATAACAGTAGCCCCCGAAACTGTCTTTAGCCGCGTGATGACCTGGATGAGTCGGCATGGCATAGACCAGTGTACCATCCATGGACTTATCAACAGCAGTTTGAATGATAGTTGAATCTAACATCAACTCATGCAATAAGGTTTCCGTTATTGGGGTGATTGCGTCGGTGCAGTAGTAAGCCATCTGTCCCATAACATTGTTGGATGATCGCTGGAAGTGATCGCGCGGAAGCGGTATACTGGAAAGGATCAACGGTTTGATTGGTCCCATCCCTGACAGGAGGCATGAACAAGGATCGCGACGCTCCACACCCAGCGAAACCCAGTTGGCCCATGCGGTGGTCAAGAACTCGAGCAGCCCTTCAGAGTGAACATCGACGTATAACTTTCCCAGAGATTCAGCCCGAGATATTGGGGTCTGGAACAAGACATTTTCGGACTTGGCCTCAAGGGATTTCATGATGACGGCTCGACGCAACCTGGGCTTGTTGAACGCATCCAACGCGTCAGCCATTTTGTCTTCATCGGACATAATGAGGTTGGTACCAGTTTCATCCATATGAATGAACCCAGGTATCATAGGTGCCACAACGACAACAGCTGACTTAGCTTTCATGGTAAGGGCCAGTCTCAACTTTCCTCGTCGTCGTTCACACCAATTCTCATTTCATACAATGCCGATGTTGATGTGAATTTCTGAGTGGAGAGTGGAGAGGGTAGGTCATGCGTTTTAAGTAAGAATGTTCTGTCACCCGTCACCCGTCATCAGCCTTCCCTTTCTCGTCGGCACTCCAATCCTTACATAGTACTAGTACCAGGTACTGCGAGTAGTCAGTGTGCATTCACATATTACAGATTACAGTGCTCGCGTGCGATATCCGTTTACGTCTATCAACATGTGCTTCCTATTAATCTCTTCGGTGATCTGAAGTCTGGCAAATGATGGTTTCTTCTTTCTTCCATTTTCCTTCTGAATATATTTTTCTTTTCTTTTTTCTATTGAATGTCTAATCCGTAAATAACAAACTGAGTTGTTTCATCCTAACCCCGTATTCCAAGTAGCTACTACCGGTAGAGTAACCAAAGATCAGTGCAAGGTGCAAGTAATGCTAGACTAGCACTCTACCGTTATAGAGTTTGTATGATAGTAGGAATTGGGAATATTCTTGTATGGGAGTCTGGAGTCTGGAGTCTGGAGTGCCACGGACTACGGACTACTGTACGTACGATACAGCTACTACTCAGTAGCTCAGTACTTGTAGTACTCCAGTACTTGAGTAAATACTCCGAGTATGTCATATGTAATATATTAGCCGAGTCCTCGGAATTCATTTTTTTGCCAACCCTCTCTCTACTCTCTACGAAATCAACTACGACAGTACGGTAGACCGGTAGACCTTATCCATAAAGGGTTTGTAATGATAAGCACCGGTAGATCAATTCAAGCGATCAAGCCGTCGTTAAACTTAATCATGTTCTTATCTAAGTAGTAGCAAAGATAGATACAAACAAGCAGCTCGGGAACGGCTACATCAAATCGTCATCATTGTCATCGTCGTCTGAGTCAAAGGCATACTGCTTTCGCTGAATATTGATTTTGCTATTTGAGGACGAGCTCTGTCTCGCGCCTAATCCCTCCAGCATCTCAATAAGCCTGCCTTCGTTTATCCTTCCTGGAAGCTTTCCTTGAATTGCCATGGACGAAATGAGGTTTTCAACAGCAGTTGCCTTCTCGGCCTTAACAAGCTACAGTGGATACATTCAGGAAGTGTTGGAGGCACGTCCCATTTTGCATGAAAATATACCGAAGCGAGAGGAAAGACAACGGATTTCTTACCTTGATTCGTCGCAGTCGTTCAAGGGCATCGGGGGTCAGCGCTTGCTGAAGGATGGCGTCCTTTTGTGCCTGTCGCTGTAGGGCTTGGCTGTCCTGTTCCGCGGAAACTGAGGTTCCGCTGGGATCAGCGATTGAGAACCCGCTCGGTAGATCACCTGCATCAACATTAGCAGGAGCCAGACGATTCTCCATTATCTTTGAAGGGCTGTGGTCGTTGAAGGTGGTGACGAGTGACAGTGGGCATTCTTCGGAGCAAATCTTCAGCCCATCAGCTTCGTGAAGGAGCAGTGCGCGGTGCGCTGAGTCTATGTACTGTACGTTCTACTACTAGCTATGCATACAATATATTGTACTCCGAGTCTGCATATGGTATGCAGACGTCGCAGACCTGCAGGTACCAGGTATGTAGCACGCGTACTAGTAGTACTCGTACCTGGTACATTCCTGGCACAGTTTTTGACAGGGAAACGTTTTCCCTACTTGTACTGGAGTACTACCAGGTACCGGTAGTCGTATGAAGTGAATATTCATATGGCGTGTATGAACATACAGGCGCGTGAGAGCCACGTACAGTACAGTATTACACATGCGAATTTGTGTTAAGTTGAATTGTACGACAGTATCGAGTACACTTGTACACTTGTACTATCGCATACACTACACTCATGTACTGTATCATACCTGTCGATATCTTCCAAGGACATTTCTAAATATAGAGTATAAGTACACGGTTACAATCATATTATGTGTATCTTTCAATTCTCGCAACTGTGAAACATCGTAACATCCCATTGGAAACGGGGAAGAATGCTCATCAGCTCATCAGAATTTGAAGGAACATAAAACTCTTTAGTTTCCGAAGATCTGTAATTACTTAACGCCGCATCATGACGACCGTAGTCACCCGTCGACTATTGTCCATATCGCAGGCCCCTTTCAGTCTCACAACCAAGCCTTTGGCAAGCGGTTTATTGCTTGCAAAGCGATGGAGCTCATCAACCGTGCCATCACCTACGATGTCCCAACTTCGTATCGTCGCCATGAGGGCAGCCATTCCGATGGTCGGTTTCGGGTTCATCGACAATCTCGTTATGATTTCTGCTGGAGAGGCCATCGACATGACAATCGGTGTAACGTTTGGTCTCTCCACGATGGCCGCCGCTGGCTTTGGCCAATGCTTCAGCGACGTTGCAGGATTGACCGGAGGCGGTATTGTCGACGCCACTGTCGCAAAGATGAACCTTCCGCAACACGGATTGACGCAAGAGCAGCTCAATGGACGAGGAGCGAGAATTTCAAGTACTCTGGGTGGCTGTGTCGGTGTTGTGGCTGGATGCTTGATGGGGATGTCGTGCTTACTCTTTATGGACACAGATCGTGTTGAGAAAGCCAAGAAGGCGAAAGAGTTAAACTCGATCTTCGCGACAGTCATGGAAGAGGGCCACAACCTGGTTAATGCAGAACGTGCTTTACTCTGGATGCTAGACGGGGATGAGCTTTGGATGGTGCACGGTACCGGAGAAAAGAAGAGCATACACATGGCGAAGACGATTGGCGTCGTGGGTGCCTGCGTCAATTCTGGCAATGTGATCAACATCCCCGACGCTCACAAGGACGGACGCTTCAATTCTGAGGTTGACAAGAACACTGGCTATCGAACAGTCAGCATTCTGGCTTATCCAGTAAAGGATGACGATGGACAAGTGATTGGGGCGATCCAAATGATCAACAAGAAAATCGATGGTAAGTGCGCCCCTTTTGGTGAGAGTGACGAGAGAATGGTACAAATGTTGGCTTCGCATGTGTCTGCGTTCATACGAATTGTCAATGCGTAGAGTCTGCATAATTGCAGCAGTTGTCTTATAGTATCATCAGTGCATTGCGGTTCAAAGTTTCTTATTTAGCACGTACGGATCAGCGCAAATCTGAGCTACTGTGGGTCGGCCGCTTTGGTCGTAAGTGAGACAACGTTGAACGAAGTCCTTGGCATCTGGCGAGACAACAACCGTGTCTGGGAACTGGACTTCACGCGCGTTCAGCATTGTGTTGTCTGTCAACACACGATCCTGAGACATCCCATCACCAAAGGGTCGCTTTCCAAACAACATTTGGTAGAATATGACTCCAATCGACCACACGTCCACCTTATTGCTTATTCGAACCGTCTCGTTCGTTATGAAACATTCAGGAGGCAAATACCAATAAGTTCCAGCTCCTTGGCTTGTCAACTCCATGCTTTCTGCCGGGTCAGGTGTATCCACAATCTTACTGAGACCGAAGTCAGTAATCTTGGCATCGCCGAATTCATCGAACAAGATGTTGCCAGGCTTCAAATCGTAGTGGATTATCCCTTGCCGGTCTCCCGAGGTGTGGCTGAGATAATTCATGCCCGAAAGAATTTGCAATAGGATGGCCCGAGCGTCTCTTTCAGGAAGAAACTTTTTCTCTTTCAAAAGGGAGTCAAGGTCAGTGCCATTGCAGCATTCCAAGACAGTCGCGAATGCGTTGTTATCAATTTCAAAGACATCAAACAGGGACACGATGCGAGGATGACGAACTGCCCGATGTATCTCGTATTCACGCGAGACGTGCTTCGTGTAGTTATCCTTTTTTGCCTCGTTCCATCGCGGATCAAGCTGATGAATCTTCACGGCGACTTCACGGAGCTCAGAAAGGTCAAATGCTCTCCACACTTCTGAGAAGCCGCCTTTCCCTAATAGGGATGATAAAACATATCGATCATTAAGCTGACATCGAATTGCAGTGCGGTGAGAGACAAGGGTGTTTTGGGACAACAAAAGCGAGAGTCACGTACCTTTGGCCGAGAGCGAAATCGAGAAGCGTCTTCACTGGCTACACGCTTCAACGCTCGAATGTGCTCAGATTTTTCGTTGTCCAGAGCCATTTCCTCCTGTTTGAGTTCATCCTCCTGCTTGAGGATACCATCCAAGTGCAACCGAATAGATTCCTGTGCATCCATAATAGCGAGCGAGTTACTAAGAATCAACCCGCCGATGGCTTCGGTGACTTTCCTACCCTCTGATAGCGCCTTGGCAGCCCTTTCAACGATGGCCTGTCGATCTAAATATATCTGCTTTTTCGAGTTCAAATCCACTTTCGTCGTTGCAGTAGCTTCGAAGCGTGACCTTCTTCCCAACTTTCGACTGTTCGTAAGCCTGCTCTCGTATAGGTAATTCGACCCAAACGAGCGCCATCGCTAGCAAGCTTTTGTCGCAGTTCTTTCGCTGCTCGAGAACTCTCAACCCGAACCAGATTTTCGATGATACGTGAAGCCTTCGCAGTATCAAGTTCCTTCGACCGCTTCAAGTCAACGAGCTCCTTTTCGCGTTGGCACAGTGATGCTTTTAGCGCGGTGTTAGTAATGGTTTGGTTGTTGGAAACAGCTTTCAGCTGGTCATCCTTATCCTTTAATATCTTCTCAAGCTCGTCACAACGGGCGCGAAGCATTTCCAACTCCGAATCGTTGCTTGGTTGTGGCTCCGAGTCATTAGATGATGCCTCGATAGCATGCTTCTTTACTGTACTGAAAAAGTGGTCAATCTTTCGGTTGTTGTCTCCTGGGGCCTTCTTCCTACCGGACTTCCCAGGATTGGAGCGAGAGTTGGAGGAAATTTCCGTCAAGACCTTTGGGGACTTGCTGCTCTCGTCTGGTGCAAAATTGAGTCGAGTGCGTTTCCTGGATGGGTCCGATATGGTTGGGCTACTAATTCCTCTGCCAGGAATCGCAGCGACCACGGATGGCTGCTGTCGTTTGACTGGTACGGATTTTCGTTTATCGACCGTCTTCAAAAAATAATGGTTAGTGCCAATGTGGTTCAAAGTGCTACACGGAGATCAATGACGTACCACTGGGGCTGGTTTGACCGCTGAAGGTTTCGGATGCCCGTCGCCAGAAAGGTTGGGGGATAACAATGATGTCAGCATTGGGGGCGACTCTGCTACGACTCTTAGTTTTTTTCCCTCTTCCTGCGAGGACTTGTGCGATGTAAGAATAGTTTGGTTCGATGCTGCATTGGAATGATCAGACGCGTGTCTGTAGCTAGATTCTGTAAGGAGAGGTGATTTTGCACTAACTCTTTGCATTTGACGCTCTGCAGCAACCTTCATTTCATCAAAGGTTGAAAGTCGCGAGCTCGGTCGCTTCTTCTTCGAACGAACTACCCCCTTTCCCAGATTTGATAATGACGAAGTGTTCGATGCCCCACTTCCACTTGAATGCGACCCGGATGGGGCGTCAAAGCCAAAGGAGTGGTGTGATGCGAACGGAGATCCTCCGGCTGACCCAAGGACTGTCGCTACCTCTGGCGACGATCCCGTCGCAACCATTAGGGTTGGTTGGGCGTGGGAGGGGGTGGTGAATCTTGATTCTAAAAGTTCCATTCTTCGCTCCAGACCGCTGTCAACTGGTGCAGAGAAGCGATCATGGTTCGACATCACGTGTTTCCCGTCTCCAGCAACAATTCACAGACGTCAGGTTGAATCGATGGCACGTTAGGAAGTGGACCTTTGAAGTAAGAAGAAGGAACGGATTAGGCAAGGAGTTGTCCTGCAGAGGTTCGAGCAAATGCGAGGCGGAGTGGCTATTGCCTAATCGCGAAGACTTTCGACTTCGTCAGAGTCTAATGGTATCAAAGAGGCAACTCCAAAAAGATGTTCTACGTTTTTGTGTGATCCTGATTGGAGTTTTGAGCGCTACTACCTCGTATATAAATATATATAAGGAAAAGGCGCGAAAAAGTGAGTGTACCAATCTGAAATCAAACATGAAACATGATAACATGATGTGTTTTTAAATTCGAAGTCACGCGGAATGCACGTACTGTATCTTGTGTTTCCAATGGACAATGGACGAGCTATACGCGTACATGGAGGGAGAGCACAAGTACCACTCCCAATTCCAGTTCTTTTGAACTGGCAGGATTGTGCCTCTACTCTTCTAGCTACTACTCTAGAGCAGGTAATTCGTATAATACTTGTACGTTATCGGTGCAAGCTACTTGTAGAGCGGAGAGAAAGTACAATACCTGGTACTCGACTGACCTTCTTAATGTTCATATGAATAGAGTCTCTACCGGTAGACGCCGTTGACACTCTATCATACTCCTAGAGCTTGTACTCTACTCTCTTAGAGTCGAATTCATTTGATTCAATTTGCAGTCCTTTCTGTACGATGCTCGATTGAGAAAACGATTTGAACAATGAACTCGATCAATACTGACTACCAGGTAGTGACACCAGAAAGTCTGCCATCCTAGGCGTATTCTTAAGAGTCTAACTCCTTCACTCACAAACCAAAAACACTGCCCGGAACACGACATCCTCACTCAAGAATGAAGATCTTAAGAATATCTTCTCCGCTTGATTTTCGCTCCATGAGACGCTCTACTGCCACCCATTCTTCCGGTGTCACTCTCGAGACACTTAATCGACTCTTGCGTAGGAGTGTCATCCCTGCGATCACGTCATTCACCTTCGCCTGCGCTTTCAACTCTTTCAACAGTACAGTCACTGGATACACAGACTCCAGTCGTACTTGCACGGCATCCCACCGACAGTTTTCTTCACTCGACTTTGGATCATACCCATCGTGATCAGGATCTTGATAGGCTGTCACATCAGCTTGAGCCGCTCTTGAAATCGCAACGGTCCCCACCACACCGGTCGCCTTGCAACTAGAGTGATAGAAAAATGCCCGATCACCCACCTTCATGCTGCGCAGAATGTTTCGGGCTTCAAAATTTCTTACTCCAGTCCATTCTTCGATGCAGCCCTTGTTGCGTTCCAGGTCTTGTATGGAGAACTCGTGGGGCTCCGATTTCAGGAGAAAGTAGTTTGTCGGCTCTTCGTCGTCTGACATGGATGATGAACAGCGGATTATTGTAGAAACGGCAGAGAGCGTAGGATGAGGCAGCGATCTGGTAGCTAAGAAGAAGAGGCAAGACGGTACTCTCATCGCGAGCCGTTCATCGTCGTTGGATGGTCAGCATCATGTTTTGGAGAGGCGAGGAGTCAGACATCCAGAGCGAAGACGAGAGTCGAGTACAGTACAGGTACTTCAGTATCTTGCGTATTACATATGCATAATGCATTGTAGGAAAAAAGGCCTTCGAGCGTCGTATGTCGTACTCCGAGTATGTCAGATTAGGGGTCTACTGGTACAAGTAATCTACTAATCGGAGAACCTCCGTAGCTACCAGTATCCAGTAGTATGTAGGCACCGAGATATGACATACTCGTACTGGGACCTGGGATACGCATGGCGCAGGACTACATATCATACTACTCGGAGTCGGAGTACGTCACACAAGTCAACATACAAGCCCGGTACTGGAGGTACTTATACTAAAATAATCTCTCTTTCTTTTTCACTACTATACTCCGGGGCAGATTGGATCTGTTTTTCATCGTTCACGTGCCTGACACCGGCTGAAATACCGCTACATTATTCAAACCATAACGGCTGTCAAAAAGTCCCTCAAATCGGAAGGGTTTTCAAGGATAAAAAGATCAATGCAGAGAGGCGGCCATCTCATTGTTGTCTATCTGCTATTCATACCTGTACCATACTTGTACTCCGTATTGAAGACCTGGCTATCAACCAGCACTTTGTTGTTGCTCGAGACTTCCTTGTCCTCAGTCCTCAACCATGGACGACAGCAAAAGACCCCATCTCGTCGACTCCACTACGGAAGATGACGAGAGCGCCGTTACGCACATCAAGGACGAGCCATTGGTGGACCGTCAAGCCATCGCCTACCTCTTGAGATATGAAACAATGGTTCGACAACAAGAGGCAGAGCACATGGCGACGCTGGCGCATCTGCGTCCTTTGTTGGAGAGTCTATCAGAGCGTCAGCTCATCACTACCCTTGTGGATTCAGATGTGGATTTGGAAAAGGAAATTAGCTTTCAACAACTGAAGGACGCCTTGGAAACCATTGAGAAGTCGTCGCACTCGTACATGAAAACGGACCTTCAACTCATGATGGCCCTCAAGACTATGGTCGTCAAGAATACGGAAGAAGAGAATGGTTCGATAACATGGGCGGAGTTTTTGCAATGCTACAAGACCATCGTCGCAGGAATGCAAACCTTGCAACACATTCAAGAGCCCAATTGTCGTGCTCGCGCGAAGGATCGCACCTTGTCCATGATTTCGCTGTTTGAACCGCCTGCCACAAAATTGCTAGACTCCTTGCCAAGGGACATCCATTTTCATTCCATTGACGAAAAGAAAGTTGAAACGACCAAAGAACTGGCAAGAGGAATGTCGCCTCGTCAAAAGAAATTGGCATACCTTGTTCTGGGTGTAATCATCGGAGCTGCGTCAGTTGTTGCGGCTGGAGCGTATTCGAAAACAGATTTGACGACTCCCGATTCTTCGACAATCCCAGCCCCGATTAAGTCCAAGCAGTCCGTCTGTCAAGAGTTGGTCGTCACCGAGGAACTCCAATCACCCATTTTTGCCCAACCAGTGAGGTTAGCAAAACCGATGCCCCCACTCATCGCCACAAAGAATGTTGTTGGCAAGGCGAAAACGCTCGAGGAGGAAGTCCACAAGGTTCAAGTCAAAGAGGAAACCAAGAAATCGAAGAATACCGCTGCCGTATCTGCCTCCGTTGGAGGAGTTGCTGGCTTGCTAGTTGCTCCCATCGTATGGAACGCGCTACAAAAACTACCAGCGTTGATGACCGCTGTACCTGGTTGGGGTGTGGCTGCCTTTGTCGGAAGCGTAGTAGCACAGGGAATAATTCAGTCATTGATGCTGCGACATGTGAATCGTAAACAAGAATAAGGCAGCAAAACTTTCGGTCCAGAAAACACTTTTCGACAACGAGCAAACTAAACGCAACACGTAGAACACAACGAATGAGAACAGATCAGCACCAAGTACTGGAGTACATTACACTCGACAGAAACATAAGCTAAGTGCGCGTCTCCACACTTTTGTGCTGCCTAAGCTTTAATGTTTGA